>JASGAU010340998.1:1005-18224 GCA_030220045.1 Australoheros facetus
CCGTAAATCTTTTCCTTTTCTTCCCATAACTTTGTGATTTGTCCTCATATTTTCTGGTAAATTTATGAGGTATTTTTGTATCATAAATTTGTGAGTTTTTTCTTGTAAAATTACAGCTATATTCTAGAAACCTTGTTCTTGGACCATAACCCCGTCTCTTTAGTCCTTCATTTTTTTAACCACAGTTGGCTTAAACATGCTGCAGTTGGTTCTCTTTTGTCTCAGTGGCATTCACTTTGTAAAGGCTTCAGACCCACAAGCGTTATTGATATGGCTGCTAACCTGCATGGAGGAAGACTTTTATGTAAACCTTATGAAGTTATGAAATCTTGCCTAATTGATGAAGTGATGATTCCAGCACATTCTTAATAAAAAGCACATTTAAAAGGTGCTTTAAGGAGATTTTTGACTTGAACACAAAGGTTAAACTGAGGCTTTACTGAGACTCTAATATCCCAATTAAAGATTTCCAAACAGTGTCGACGGTTTCCGCCAGCGTTCCTCTCCAAAGCAGTTCTTATTTAACTGAAGGTTAAAATGAGGCCTGCAAACTCCTGACAGTGAATCCAGAGGATGAAACCTTCGGCCGAGTTTGGCAGCTCCTCCGTGTTCGTGTTTATTACCGTCTGACATCATTTCCTCCCCGTGGTCCCAGCTGACGGCTAATTATAGCAGCTGTATCCGATCTCACCTTTGATTGGCAACACTTAAACTTCTGCAGCCTCATGTGTTTTAAACAAATCTGCTTTTTTTTCCCTCTAGATTTCATCATTTTAATTTCTCCAACTTTATCCAGATGTTGCTGGCGCACCCCTCAAATAAATTCATTAGAAAACATTTTAGATATGAATTTTCTGCTGATTCTTTCTGAGTGATGTAAGTTTGTTCCTGAATTTTTTTCTCTAAACACCGGATAAAAACTAATAAATCTCTGATACTATTTAAAGATTCTGTTTGACGGGTTTGGCAGCGTGTTCGCTAAAACATGTTTAAGGCACAGTTGAAATGAGTTTTAAATGCTTCATATTCTGTAAAAATAAACATATGCTGCAGCAGAATCAGCTGAAACCTCAAAATGTTCTTGGAGTGTTTTTGTGCATTTTCAAACATGTTGAAAATTTACTTTTTAACTAATTTATGAATCAACTTGTCACAATGAAGTTAAATTATTTTAAGAAATAATCAAACAGATTTCCATAGCGGGGAATCGGAGGGCCTAACAACAGGTCTTTGCCCTTTTGGCCGCTCAGACGTTGAATCCTGCCCTCTGCAGGGGCAGTCAATCACTAAGCTGTCCTTGAGTAAAGACCTGAAACCGTCTCAAGGTGTAAAAGTGAGAAGTCCCAGCCCAGCTGACACTGGAGGTCCTGATGGTGATTAGTTGCTGAACAGTTGGCAGATTTATTTGCTTTTATCTTCATGTTGTCACTCCAGCTCCACAGGGTTCCTCACCTTTGGAAGGAGTCCATCATTATACTTCTGCCAAGAAAACAAAGCCTCAAAGTAACTTAAACACTGCAGGCCTGTGACTCTTATTAAGAAAAAATCTCAGAAGATCGTTATAGATGGATTCCAGTTTTTTTGGGTCCGGAAGGCGTGGACCTGATGATTACATCTGCAAAGATTTTAGTGTGACTAGGTCTTACTGAGTTCTCCATATTTATATCAACCTCTTCCGCTCGATTGCTGGTGACCTACTTTCCTCTGCACCGAGGTAACCAGCCTGACCTGCCCACTCGCCTTCATGCTTCAGACCCAACTCCCCCTCTGAAGCCCAAAACTGCAGTTCCTCTAATGTCCTCTAGAGGACTGTGGGAAAATAAAAGTGCTAACTTGGCCCTTCTTCAAGAGAAGAACAATTTTTAAAGATGCCTTGGAGAAACATCTCAGATATGTTCTTTGAGGCACCATAAATAATGTGAATTATGTGACCATGTGAACAATGCTGCTCTTACTCTTACTCACGTTCACTTTGGAGACATTTTTCAAACAAGAGCAGACGCTGATGTTTTGAACCGACCGTGGCACGGATTAGGATAAATTTTAAGCTTGCAAACAGCTGAATTTGCCAGTATTTGTCTGGCCTGTCATGTAAGAATGGCAGTGACATAAAGCTGCACACGTGCAGCCTCCTGCATGCATCTTTCCCAGCTATTGTTGTGTTTATGGCCGTTTTCAAACGCTGCGGTGGGAATCTCACAGCCAAGAAAACAAAAGACACAGAAAGAAAGTCGCCGCTGTCATCCTTCGAGCTCCGCGGTCACCCTCTGGTCAACATGTTATTTTCATTACTGGACGGTGGCCAGCTGGCCGCCAACAGACAATAACACACACAGACAGTGGACACACGAGCAGAGACAAGTCGGAGCTCCCTGTCCAAAACAATAGACATAAATATAGCAGCCTCTGGGAAAAAGAATACAAACGCCGTGTCCATCCCTGCGCCGCGGAGCGACGCCCAGTCCTGCGTTTCCTGTTCTCCGAGGCCCCCCATGCAGAGAGGTGAATGCTGGGAGAGCCTTCCTCCTCCAGTGCCCCCCAAGCCTGAGAAAACCACTTCAGACTCACATGACACTCTCTTCATTTATGTCACTCCTACTTATTGTTTCTTTGCTAAAAACCTCCCTATTAGTGTAAGAGCAAAGATGTTCCCAGGCAGGCACAGCCACGGACCACCAATTAGTGTTTCCTTGGTTATTTGTTTGGCTCCACAACCAACACGAAGTCTTTCTGACCCCCAAAGAAGCTGCATATCGCCTGCAATAGCTGCACCGTGAGTCAGTATAATCGTAATAACTGTAGCTGAGCTTCAGCTTCACTGTTGTTTCTGACTTCAAAGGCTTCAGGTGGACGAGTTCATCAGGATCCAAAGTTTCAGGTCATTTGGTGCAAACACAGAGACGAAGGCTTCCTGTGATTTCAGAGTTACCACTTTCAGTTTAAAAAGTTGAAACTGCAGACGCTAAATGATGTGGGAAATACTAAAGAAAAATCCTCTCAGCTGTTTATGCTCCTTACTGAGAGTGCAACCCTTAACTGACAAAACCCCATAAAGCTGCTGTTTGCACCCATTCATGAGGAGAAGCTGAATATTTGTGTTATTCAGAAATAACTTGATTTAAAAAAGGACGTCTCTGAGTCAGCAGTGCATGAAGCTACCAAAAAACGAGAGAAGTTTTTTTTATCTCACTGCAGATTCCTGCATAAATGACTGAAAAAGGAAATGTTGATGGCGGCTCCGCGCGGGGTAACACGCTCAGCTGAGGGAAAACAGCTAAATGTAATAACAAGCTAAACTGGGCAGGCTAATGGAGTTAGCCCTGTGGTGAACAAGCTAAATGACATTTAAATTCAGCACATTTAAATTCTGATACTTGTGTTTGTGCATTTTCACACATTACATACCAGCTTGTGTCGTATGTAATGTTTGCCTCAAATGGTGACAGACTCTCTGCAGTGCTGTGAATCTGCAGCGACGCCCACTCCTGGGAAAATTGTGGGACTGTGTTAACACACACACCTGAAGGATCTAGACCTGCGAACTGCAGAAATGCCTGCAGTGCTCACGCTTACTGATGATAAATTAATCAATCAGTATGTGATTACCTGCTGCAACCTACTTGTGGAAGCAGTAGCAACGATGTACTTTATGTAGTCTTTACTTTGTTGTATTGTTACTGCAGTTAACTTCATTTTTAACTTTCCGAACTTTGGGACAAATAAAAGAACATGTTGGGAAATGGATCGGGTCATGCAGTTAGATAAATGAACACCTGTCGTGCACTTCCTGTACCTGGCAGTGAGTGAAAGTAAAGTATAAAAACTGTTATGACAACACATAAGATTATACAGTTATTGGTGTTTAAAGTCCAGTCTGATGAGCACGTTATAATAAGGCTGTTAAACATGTCCGGGGGAAAATGGGTCGATTCCACAGTTTTATTGTGTAAACAGAGACTTAAAGCTTCCGGTTTCTGGAAAAGTTCGTTCTGGTTTGAATTCCTGAGATGTCGAGCTCGGGTTTGAACCCCGCGCTGATGTTTTTCTCATCGTGCTGCATTCAAAGCTTATTTTGCTGATTTTCCAGAAGCTGTATGATTGCCAGCGTGGTGAGGTCAGGAGCTGGCGAAGCTGTTTTAACTCCCGTGGTTAGATCATTGGATCGCAGCGACGTCTCTGCGGGACCCTGCCTTCCCAAACACACACTCGCACACACAACTTTAACACACCCTGCGCTGTGTGCAGCCTCTGTGTGCATGTGGTCCTCACTGCAGAGTAAACAGGGTGGAAACTGTCTCTGAGAGTCCTGCGGGGAGGGGCTGGATGATGGCGGATCTGCGGGGGTGGCTACAGGCCCCGCGGGCTGCGGCCTTTGCCTCGGTGGGTCACAGGTTCAAGGCCCAGGTGGAGCTAAAAGAAGCTAAGAGCCGCAAGACGGACACATCCGACATCCAGAGCACCATCAACAGACGGCGCAGATTTGTTTGGAGGACGCTCTGTTTATGGTCCAATCTGAGGCACATCTCCAAATAACAATCAGGCTCTTGGCTTCCTGTCACATTGTTGTGTCTCACATTCAGCCGAACTCATCTGACTGCAGAGGCATGCGCTTTGAATCAGGAGGGTGTGGATCACAGTGTAAGGACACATGGCTTCAATACAGCGTGAGAGCAGATTTGTGTCTGGTCTTTAACCATCAGCTGATGATCTTTTGTGTTTCTACTCATTTTTAACAAATCCCACCTGAATAAGAAGCGCATTAGCCCTTTATTCACCCTGAAACCAGCTGAGGTAACTGACCTAAACCAAAGATTACCACCGTCATCAAATCTAAAACATATTTACATCCTGTCAGAAATCGAAAAATACATTAAACAGTGTTAAATTAAAACTTCAGGTGATGTTGGTTAAGTCTGTACATGGTTTAATTTTAGGTTTAGTTTGAAGTATTTTCTGTTAGATTTGCATTTGGATGTTAGCGTCAGTAATGTCTCAGTCACGCTGGAGTAAAAATAAAACAGCAACCTCCCTGCGTTTGTCGTATTTATGCGTATTTTTGCTGATTTTTCCCAAACCAGTGGGTGACATCATGGTGGCTACGTCCATGTTTTACTATCAATCTGTGTTTGAGACACTAAAATGTCTTTAGAACCATTTTAAGGGCGGTCTGAAGCGGGATTAAATCTAAGCTGTAACACGCACCTCCACAGAAATATAACGACACGTTGCATCGATGCAGCCTGTGATCGGTCCCTTCAGCACGATACCCCAAAATTTCGAGTTAGCTCAGCCAATCAGGAAACTCTTTATGAGGCACGTCATTTCCTTGTTACCTGGAAGCAGAAGGAGCAGACACATGCGCAGTAACGGCATCAGTGTGTAGCACACGTGTTCTGGCACCGGGTTCTTCAGCTTTGAATGCCTTCTGGTGAATAATAACTGCATCAAAGGTAATCAGTGTGTTCATGTGGGACTGTTGGACAGGTGATGCCCTCCGCCTCCGGCTTCCAGGTAACAAGGAAATGAAGTACCTTCAAAGAGCTTCCTGATTGGCAGAGTTAACTCGACATTTAAGTTGGTTTCTCAAAATTTTGACTTTAAAACTCAAAATTTAGAGTAATGGATGACATTTGGTCACTTTGGACAGTGAGTGACTGAAAAATCCAGATGTGAACCTTTCAAAAATGAAACCAACAGCAGGCGGAAGCGTGTGTGAAGGGCTCCGACTACTTCCTGAATCTGCGTGTGTACACAGTGTGCGCTCTGTTGAGTTGCTGTTTTTCAGATAAAGCTGCTGCTGCTGATATTAGTGCTGCACTTCCTGCACGTGTTTCATAATTAATGCGATTTAATGTGAAGGCAGCGTCTCAGCGGTGGCAGGAAATGATGACAAATCAATTCAGCCTTTTTTTTCCCCTTTTGTCAGGAAAACAGAAAAATCTCCAGGATAAAAATGGGTTTTTATCTCCTCTCAGAGGTCACAACACAACTTCTACTTTTTGTTTGGTCACCAAATGACTCTCTGATGAACTGAGAGTTAAACTCAACCTCAAAGTGTTTTGATTTTATTTTGACCAAACAGCCTCTCATCAACCAATCGGCTCATAAAACCTCGAGTCGGTTTTTCCAGCTCTATTTTCGATCTTGTTTACCTCCAGTTATTGTCCGATCTGTGTGCATGTTTACGTGGATGGGAACCTGAGGAGACTTCTCTCTCCTCCAGTCTCTCGGTCTCTGTCAGAGGAAGATCATTGTGGTCCAAAATAGTCCTTTTGTTGCCCGAAGAGGAAGTGATGTGGTGGTGGAAGTGAAGGGGGGGTTGCTGAGAAAGGAGTGAGCTCATGAGGAGGAGAAATGACCTTGGAGGCCATCGCACACTCAGGTTCCCACTGACCACACACACGCACACACATAGAAACACACAATCCGGGTCACAACAGAGAGAAAACCTTTTCTAGCCTTCAGAATTTGGCACAGCTTTAATCGGCCATTAAAACAGCTGATTTCCTACAGCTCGAGAAACATTAAAGACTTTAAGGCTGCACAAACAGCTGGAACAGCAACATTGTTTTGGCAGTCACACACAATGTGCAAATCAAGAAATTAAATAAAATCAATCACGTCTATAAATACATGAGCCTGTTTTTTTTTTTTAATCCAACATTTGACAAAATCTGTGACTGAAATGTCATCTGACTGGTTGCATTGTGGGTAATGTAGGTGCCCACAGTGCAAACGTTCAAATAAAACCAGTGCCCAAAATCTGCAGTTCCTGTAATGTCCAGCAGAGGCGCCAGCAGTGAGTCAGTCCCCATAGTTAAAACTTAATAATAATGTTTATAGCCTGACACAGAAAATATTTTGGTCTTTGTTGATAAGTTACACCTTTTCACGGGTCACTCGTTTGTGTTATAGTTAGTGCTAATGCTTATGCTTCAAAATCTTTGGCATCAGCATGCGGAGCACCGGGTTGAGATGAATATGATGCTCTGAACTCGTCATGTAGGGAAACTTGCAAAAGACCCCTTTATTTGATGGCGTATTTGACCCCTGACCTCGATCTGTTACAAAACCGACAAACCAACATAACAAAAACCATTCCCAAGTGGGACACAAACGGTCTCCTGGCTGGTAGGAGGTTAGAGAACATCTCCTCTTGGTGTCCAGTTTTGTCGTGGTCAGGGCATCAAGGACACCTCGTCCTTGTCTCAGGAACACTGGCAGCATCAGAGCAGCGGGATTTGATGTGCATGTGTTATTTTAGTGAAATCTTCAACACATAATATTCACCAGAGTTCAGACGCTGGTCTTTGGTATCTGTGAGTGAAAGCTCATCTCGGATTGGATAGAAGGTTTAGGATTTCAGCGAGTTCAGCGTGTCACGATACCCTGAAAGTCGACTGCAAATCATCACAAAACTCCCCCCGAAGCACCGCCGCATCCTCTCAGGTGTGAGCCGAGCGTTTATCTGTCTCCTGTAGGGACGGCCCTGTCACCGCTTCCTCATCGACGCCGCCTCCCTCGTCACGTTACCGGCTTCGGAGAGCCGCCACCTGCTGTGATGTCACCATCTGCGGCTCATTTACCTGTCAGGATGCTCGCTCACAGAGATAAATGGATACCGGTGCATTAATTACAGACGGCTCAACTTAAACAGACTTTTCTGCTTCTTATGGGGTGAACAACAAAAGAACAGAAAAGATGACAACCATATTCACACACACACACACACACACACACACACACACACACACACACACGTTGTAATTAGTGACATAGAGGTGATGATGAGGGGAGGAAGGATTCACACGGAGATGGTCTGACAGCTTCATCGGTTCCACCACAGTGAGGACAGATGGCTCGACAACCATCACACACACACACACACACACACACACACACACACACACACACACACACACACACACACACACGCTGGGCTTGGCGAGGCTGACAGTGTGCACACACTCCTTACAGAGAAAACTGTTTATTTTGCCCGTGAGAAGCTCAGAGGATGATGGGAAGCTGGTTAACTCATTTTTTGGTGGCAGGATAACGTCAGCCGCACTTCATGAAGGATAAACTCACTAACATCAGATTAGTCACAGTATTACACACCAAGTCCCATTAGCCTGACATGTTCCATCCTGCACTGTGTCATGCACTAAAAACTTCCATGATCCATCTTCTTGACCGCTCATCGAGTGGGCGAGAGGTGTGGTTCGCCCGGGACAGGTCACATCCAATTAAGAATCACCAGTGAACCAATTAACCAGTAGTTCTTTGGACAGTGAGAGGAAACAGGCGCAGGGAGAAGATGCAAACTCCACACAGAAAGGCCTCAGCAGCCAGGCATTTCAGACCATCGTTAATGCCAATCAAAGCTTCGGTGGTGTCCGCTGTTCCCCGATACAGGGTGAAGTTTCCGAGCTCCAGCGCTGAGAGGCTGACCCAGAAGGAATCCCAGCTAGAAGATGAGCCTGGTAGTCAAATGTACGTATAAAGGAGCAGCCATCTATCCCGCAGGGTAATTAAAAGTTTCCCCAGAATCCACTTTTTGGAGTTTTCTCCAGTGAATTATCAGCAAACAGATCAAACATCCAGAGTACCAACGCTTGTTTCTAAGCTGCTGCAGTAAACGATGATGTTTCCCATGATACTGAAAGCTGGTTAGAGCAAAGAACAAAAACCAGTTTGTGTCTACATGGTTATAAATAACTCCCTGTCTTTGTGATCGTGGCTGATTTGTTTCCAACAGTCCTTATCGCAGTGAGAATTTAATCACAGCAGAAACGTGAGCTGCAGAGGACGAAGGCGTGGCGGCGGCGGCGGCGCTGCTTCTCCTGAGCGTGCAGAGTGATGTGCACAGAGCAGCCTGAGCCTGTCCCTGACTCCACTGTGTGGACACCAGGAAATAAATCACCATCAAAGGCCACTCGACACAATCAGCCCCAGATGGTCTGCGAGCCTCTCAGCTGTTTGAGAAATGCTGAAGTAATTAACAATTAGCAGTTCAAAGAGAGGCCGATGGACCGAAGCAGACCAACCGGAACGAGCGCACTCAGAGAGTGCCGGGGTGAGCGGTGTGTGTTTTAACACCCACTGAACGATCAGTCCACACGCCGCTCTGTGGAGTTCACGCTTGGTCTTTATCAGGAAAACAGACGTCAGACAAACATCAGGCCATGGTTACCTTAACTTTATGAACCTCGTTACACTGAGATGCTGTAATGTCACCTCACATCTGCTGTGTTTATTTTTTACTGCATTTAATGAGCCATTTTTAATTTTTAATTTTGTTTGATTGAGTTTATTCAGCTGTTATTCTATGAGACACTTTTCTGCGATATATTCAACTTTTTAGGTGCATCTTATTGTTTTTACTCAGTTTCACCTTTTTTGTTAAATAAAGGGGACCGGGGGNCACTATGCCAGGGTGCAGCAGAGGAGAGTTTGTCTGTTAGTCAAACCTCAGATCCTGCAGAAATAACGTGGAGTGCGTCCTGGTCGTGGAAAACTCGTCCAGCTCTTTATCTTCTTGAGGATACTTGTGTGTGTGGGAGGTTACGCTCTACATGTGTGAAGGCATTCAGCCACGTCCTGTTGGGGGTGTTTGAGGAGTGTGGGCTAGCCGTCCCTGCACAACTGTAGGAAGACCTCTGTTCACATTGCTGGCAGAAAGTCTGCAGTGTTTGTCCAGACAGTCAGGTGATGGTAACACAACCCGTCGATTTTAAACAGTTGGCAGTTTCAGAAGTGCACAACTCTTTGGATTTCAAGAGGTCAGCAGGTCCTGATGATTCGGAGCACTATTTTTAAAGTTGGCAGTTGATTTTATTGCACCACCCATAACTTATCATATCTCTCCCTGGACTTTGGTGAAATCCCTGCAATATGAAAATCTGCCAGTGTGCTCCCATTGTTGCGACCAGACATACGTAAATGATTACCGGCTCATCTCTAAACCGTCTGCATTGGCTAAGCCTCTGGGTTAATTTTTAACAGAAAAAACAGTTGAACTAATTCCCAGTGACAGCACAGCACTAGTAATACAGCAGGACTAAAAGTAATACATGATTTTATTTACTTTGTAGATAACAGACGACAGAGTGCTGTCCTGTTTGTGGATCTGTCCAAAACATTTGACCCTGTTGATCACAACATTATGAGGCTTATTAGAATAAACGGTTGGTTCGGACATTATTTTTCAAGCAGATCTCAGCGCATTCAAGCTGAAGGTTTAACCTCCACCTCTCTCATAACCAAGGGTGTGCCTCAAGGATCAGTACTTGGTCCACTACTTTACATTATTCCTATTCATTGTTTATATCATAATATATCATAATAGGCCACATGCAACGTTTGACTTTTATGCTGATGATACCGGTATTTATCGTGTTGCTCCTACACTGAGCAAAGCACTCAGCCTCCTACAATCAGCCTTTGTCATTGTTCAGTGCAACTTGTTTAACACTTTTTAAATGCAGATAAATCCAGGCTAGGTTTTATGGGCAGAACTTGGCACAGCCACGGGGTCGAGGGTCTCTAGTTTGATGGCCTCGGGATCTTGTCTCTGCTTTTTGCAGATGATGTGGCTCCAAGGCGGTGAGGAGTTCAGCCATTCAGAAGGAGCTCAGAGTCCCTGCTCCTCAGCCGAAGGAGCCAGCTGAGGAGGTTCAGGCATGTGACGAGGACGCCTCTTGGTGAGGTTCACAGATGTCCTACGTTGATGAGGCAGAACCAGGACTGGTTGGATGGATGGGACTTCTTTCTTTTATTCAAATTTTTACTTACTTTAAGTTTTACTGTATTTTATTTTGACTTATACGTACTGAGCCACATTTTTATTTTGTCATACTGTATCTATATATTTATTTTATTTTATTTTTTTAACAGAAATCTGTCAGTCAAAGTTGGACATTTTAACATGGGAGTCTATGGGGTCTGACTCACTGCTGGAGCCTCTGGTGGGCATTACAACTGCAGTTTTTGGTGCTTTGGTTGCCCCACAGGTTGCTGTTTGTTTTAATTTTATTACTAATTACTTATTTTATTTATACTGCAGAGGACAAGCTTCATCCCTCCCTGTGCACTCTAATAACTTTCCTGAAGGCCCTGACTGAGATGATCTGCGCTCCACAGCGACCCTTACAGTTCCCCTCCTGTTCTGCAGATGTTCACATCAACAATTGAGACATTTGACTATTAATTCAATATCTTAGAAGCTCCTATTGTTCCTCCTTTAATCCCATTTCCCCTTTTAACTTATTACTGCCAATTTCCCTTTCCTCTCCCTCCTCTGAGTTGATGCTGATGACTTAATTGTTTTCTCGCTGCCCAGTACGATCTGCCTCTGGGAACCCGCCACGTCCTCCGTTACATCCTGAGGCCATGGGATCCGGTGACACAACGTGCGCGAGCGTGTGAAAGTCAGCCAGTAAATGTGTGTTATCGTGCGTGCAGGTACCAATGTGTGTATGTGTGATTCCCAACATGAGTGGCAAGCGTGTTAAAGCCCACTTTGTCGCGAGACGTGTGGGAAGCCAGCTGAAAGGGCTTCCTCGCTGTTTTCTCAACGTCAGTGATTACCAGCCGCGGAAATGCTAATGGCTGTTTTGATAGCCACGGACTGAGGCTGAAGCATTTGTTTTACTACGTAATCCGTGTCTGGCCCGCACAGCCCCCACGCCTGTTGATTTTAAATTATGAGGGGATATTGCTGCCTCTGCAAAAAGGTGCCCCCCCCCCCACTCCTCTGCTGCTGACTGATTTGAATGAGGAAACATACCTGCCAGCTTCAGCCGAGCTGAGAGCACCTGATATATGTTGGAGAAGATATTGTTTCAGCGAACTTTATGAGAACTTAAGCGAGCTCGTCTGTTTTTGCCATCGGTAATAAATGATCCGCATTATGTTCGAGACCTTAAATGGAAAACATGCCTGGTTCATGCACTGCTTCACACCCTCACAGAAACGGGACACACTGTCACGTTTTCTGACTCTCTGTTTCTCTTTGTTGACATTTTGTGTCTCTTTTGAGTCATTTTGCTTCTTTTAGTTTGGCTCTGGTGCATTTTTTCTCTCTTTGGTCATCTTTTCTGTCTCTCTGGCATCATTTTTAATCTCTTGGGTACTGTGTTTATCTCTTTGGTGAGACTACCTTGACTCTTTGGTGCCATTCTGTTTCTCTTTGTTAACATTTTTTGTCTCTTTTGATTTATTTAGTGTCTCCTAAGCGAGCTTGTCTGTGTATACCATTGGTAATAAATGAGCCACATTACGACCAGGAATTTAAGTGGAAAACATGCTTGTTTCATGGACTGTTACACACCCAGCATGCTGATATAAATTATTTTCTTAGGGGCCAAAAGTCAAGTTCAGGGACGAGAAGCTAAATGTGGGGACTTTCTGTGGCGAAAGGCATCCTGTCTGTTTTTTAATTAGACTTCCAGACTGGTTACTGTTTGACCAGCGGCTGCTCTTTGGAAGGTTGCGCAGCCCACCGTTACAAAGATGCTTGTTTTGGACCATCATATTGTTTGCACATCTAACAGTTCCCCCGGCATTATTTGAACAGCGTGGTAATGCGAACACTGCAGTCGCCATCAGAGATCTGCCAGTTGCCAGCAGCAACATACAATGTAGGCTTAATTGTAAAAATGAGAGCAGTGCATGAATGCTAATAAACTAGCCTCTTTGAGTCCACGACCAGTCCCTCCATCGAGTCTCATTCTGAGTCTCTCTGGCCTTTTTGTGCATGTGTGTGTGTGTGTGTGCTATCCATAATAAAACCAGGCTTAACCTGTTCTGGACTCCAGTGACCGTCTGAAGGGTCGACCCCGTCTTTTCCTTTTAAGGGCCTAAAAAAAAAATGTCGCCCATTATTCATCTAGATGTTACCATTTAAGAAGAAACACTTAACAGCCAGAACTGTAGTACCTCAGACCTGACCAACAGGGGGCAACGCCGCCAGCTGCAAACAAGTCTGACCAATGAGAAAAAGGAAAAGAAGAACATCTGACTTGATGTGAGACCTCAGACCATAGACTCACCAGGAAAATCTTCACTGACTGAACAACGAGATGCTCATTCTGGAAATCATGAGCCCATCAGAAGAAAAACAGATGATAAAACCGAGCTGGCTCACCTCCGGTTCTCAGTCAGATCCAACCCTGGTTTAGGGAAGCCTATAAGTTAAATCCCCAAATTCCTGACACTAATTTTCCTTTTGGGTCCCGCAGCCTAAGCTTCTTTGACTATTTAAGTGCTGGTTTTATAACATCAGCCAAACTCTCTCCAAAGCAGCGAGTTGGTTCGTTTTCACTGACATAACAAATTTTACTTCATGTTCCCATTTTTCTTTTACAGTGGGTCTGTTTTTGAAGGCCCTCATATGTTTTAGTGAAAACTGCACAACCTGCTTAAGCTCGATACATTAAAACAAAAAAAAAAGTTAAATAAGCCAGATCCAGGTTTGACCTTTTCCAGATACCATTTCTTAAATCTGCACTTAATGGATAAAATGCTAAATTAACAGCACACACAAACCTCCTGATTAAGTCAACAGTTTATAAGCTGCGGCTTGTTCACGCTGCAGTCTCACAACCCTACGTCACCTGATTGGAAGTCAGATAAAGCAGACTTCCTGGTCGTTATGTCTTTGAATCAGCTCTATTACACTGTGAGGGAGTGATTTGGTCATTACGAGCAGGCCGTCAGATTGCTTTCTAATGGGCTGTAGCCGGGGGCCTTGCTGCGACAGGGTATCGGTAATGATACGTCAGTCTGCTCGCTGAAAGGTCACAGCGTTAACACGACTCGGTGATGAGTGACAAAATGGAGTTAATGTGGCGTTCAGGGTACAGGACTCAAACTAAGCAAACATACTAAGCAGCACATGTGAGTGGGGAGGGAGAGGATGAGGGGCAGGCAGGGAGGGAGTGAACCAAAGCCAGAGACAGAAATTAAAAGAAAACAGCTTTGAGCCGAGCTCCAAGGTTGGTCCCTGTAGGTCAGCGTGGAGAAGTTTTTGGGTGGTGATTAAGTAAACATTTAGAAACATATGAGTTTACCACACAATTCAACCTTTTTCATCCCTGTTATTACTGTTTCACTTTCAAGCACAGAAAAAGCCATCCTGCTCGGTCCTTCACCACATCCATGAACCTCCTCTGAGGTCTTCCTCTTCTCCTCCCGCCTGGCAGCTCCATAATAAAAATCCTTTGTCCAGTATGTCCTCTATCCCTCCTCTGCACATGCCCAAACCGTCGCGGCCTTGCCTCTCTTCTTCTCCATTTCTTGTCCATCCTGGTCAATCTAAAAAAGATCTCAGCATCTTCAGCTCTGCTGCCTCCACCTAATTATTCTTACCTAAACCTAACCAAGTCGTTTTCTAAAAAAAATATAAATGAAGTATAAAAATCTGTCACTGTAGGACGTGCACCCCACCAGCCTCTAAAGCCTCACTCGTACCTGTCGCTGTCGCCCTCGTGATATCACAACAGCTGCTGGCTGCACTGAAGCAGCGAGTCTGAGCTGGTCTCCACTGTTTGAATGAAGCATCGGTGCAGGAGCTCAGAGAGTCTCAGACTACAGAGATGCTGCAGCACACGGCAAAGGTCAAACTTTTTTTTTTTGTTGCATTTTTGGCCACAGCAGCTTTTATGGGCAGTGGCGAGAGACAGGAAATGGGGGAAAGATACAGGGGAAGACACGCGGGCAAACTGGCAACGGGCCGGGACTCGAACCCGCGCCGCAACGCGGCATATGTATGTGGTCACCGGCTTCACCACTAAGCCACCCAGGCGGCCCAGGTCAAACTTTTTCAACTCCACGATTTCTTTGCTTCCTGTTTGGACTTCTGTCAGTGATGTGGAGGTTTCACTCAGAAGGATTCTGCAGAGTCTGGTGTGCAGTTGTAGCTTGAATGGAAGTGATGGACTTGTCTACAAACACCATCCAGCTGCTCTCCGGCTGTAGGGAAACTGAAAAGTGTGAAATGGAGATGGTTCATCTTCAAAGTAAGAGCTGAGCCTTTTGAAATATGTTGGCTGCAGCACTGAGACACAGCTTTTACTTTGAAGGCGAACCGTCTCCATTTCTGGTTTCCTGCTGCACTTTTTAAAGCTTTACTACCGCTCGGTTTGTAGTTAGCGACTATTTGCAGACAAACATGAAAAGCTACAGGCAACCGTGGCAACTTGCTAGCAACCAAAGCATTCACTAGGAGCTTTTTGGTGAAGTGCTGCCAGCCGGCCGGGTAGTGTGAATGTTTCCTAGCAACTGTCAAGCAGCGTGCAGATGATGCCACGTGACAAACGTCGGTGTACGGGGACGGGGCTGTGCTGACACCAACAGAACCAACACAACAACATAAACCAGGCTCTAACGTGGACGCCCTTCCAAAGTGGGCCGACATCCCATAATACACTTCTCCTCCACTCCCCATGTGCTTATAAGCCACAACTGCATTTCATTAACTTCTTTGCTCTTCTGGCTGCCTCCCTGTGGTCCAGGTTCTGTCGGTGAACACTTCCTTTTTAAAGGGAGCTCTTCCTCACCACAGTCACCAGTTGCTGCTCACAGGGGATTGTTGGATTGCTGGGTTTTCTCTCTAATACAAATAAAATTAAAGTCTTTTCTGATTTTCATCAAGTTACATGAAGCACACTTTCCCCTGAGCAGCTGACCAGCATCACTGGTCACACGCTCATCGTTAGCTCATCGACTGCTTTTCATTAACATTTAAAAGCAGCTTCTGTCGCGCCGTCCCGTTAAAAAAGTGAAGGGGGAGGAGGTCGAAGGCTGTTTTCCTCACTGAGCATGTGCTGCTTTTTATATGTGTTTCTGTGTGGCAGGCTTTAACAGTCACCATCCTCCTCCTCCTCCTCCTCCACTTGAGCCCAACCACCATTCAGGTGCAAATAGCGGCCGAGACAAGCGGCAAATTTACAGCCCGGCTTTACGGCATACGGCGGTCTTGGCCTTTTTCTCCTCTGTGGTTGCAGCTCTTTGGGTGGCTCGGGGAAACATCTGGAGGGGACAATGAATCCCGGGGTCGCTCGGCAGTGCTCTTTCAGCGACACATGCCGGCGACGCACGCAAATCAAACGCACCCACGCACAATAACGCTCGGGCTCTCTATCAAATCACCGTCAGACATTTTTAGGGCTGGCTCATGCACAGCAACACAGATTTAACTGGTGGATTCATCACACTTCTAAAGTGACCCAGAAGCTGCCAAAACTCAGGGTGGGACAGTGACATCAGGACTTATTTCTGCATCCACAGACGGTACGTCAGGGAAGGAAGTCAGAGGAGTTTGAGATGTTTTAACCATCAGAGACAGTGCTGCTTGGATCAACTTTCTAAAGGTGGAAAATGTGTGAGTCGCCATGACACCTCCTCCAGAGTTGTGGAATTGGTTACACAGCGGGGTCCGAATGTTTAGGCTGATAGATGTAAATCCATGTCTGTCCCAACCAGATCTTTGGGATGTATCCATCCCAGCTTTATCCTGAAGAATTAAACCTACAAAATTATGAGATTCAGTCTGTAAAAGTGCATCTTATCCTGTAAGTTCATCCTGTAGGCTAGCCTTAAAAATTACATATTCATATTTCTTTCTTTCTTTCTTTCTTTCTTTCTTTCTTTCTTTAAGAAGGACAACACATATTAACAAACATCTGTAACAATGTAAAATATGCCAGATTATAGCCGTAAGGCTAATTTCCATCCGTAGTCCTCCTAATAAAACTAATATCACCTCATTTAAAATATACATACATGCTAAAAAAAAAAAAAATCATCATTACATCATCATTAAAAAGGACATATTTAACATCATTACATACCAAAAACAAAACAAAATTTCATCCACATTTCATCATAGAATAAATAGATAAATATTTCATTGCCCTAATTTTAGTCGATAAAATGATCACAGATTTGATTTTCAAACAGCCAATTCCACAGACTTTTTTTAAATGAAGGAAATCTGACCATATTACGTATATTGACTGGTATTGATTCCACGTTTTGGTTGATCGATACGAGAATGATAATTGCCCAAACACCGTTTTCCTAAAAGGAACCACACAATCACCTCTAGAACCTGCTGTTGTATTCCTTATGTTCTTCTTTATATAATCCTGTAAGGGAGGTGGTGCCATACCATTTAAAATTTTATAAACCAGGATTACATCTACATATTTAACTTG
>JASGAU010341000.1:0-11411 GCA_030220045.1 Australoheros facetus
CCTCATAGAAGAGAAGGGTGCACAGTTTTGTGTGTGTGTGCTTCTCTGTATTAGCATGTTGAACTAAATCAGCATGGTGAGCACATATTTCACACTTGCATATTTCACACTTGAATCTGGGGAATGCCTTTGGTACGTCTCCCATTAGGACCGCAGCTACTTTCAGAGGTGTATGCGGACATGATTTTTTTATTTTTTTGGGGGGGGGTGGAGGAGCACAGGGGTGCCTAATCAGCGCCGTTCCTCGGTTACTGATCATTTCATATGTACAGCTGTTAATACAGAAAATGTGACTAGAGAAATAATTTCGCCGCATCGTTTTGGCGCCCCTATGCATTGCATATAGTGTATACCCACTTTTAGCGCCACTGTCTCCCATCTGAGCTCGGATCCGTTCTGTAAGTGCGCTCTCTTTCTCCCACTCTTTATTATATTTTTTTTCCCCCTATATTTTCCCCACTTACTGGAGCTCATTGCAGCAGGCTGATTGTCCAGTCCAACATGATTCAGCACGATTAAAAACCTTAGCGCGACACCTGTCAGGTGAAGCTCTTGGTTAAATAACGCCAGTCTGATAACCAGCATCAGTGCTCCCCCAAGTGGTGGCAGATTTTAATTAAACAAAACTACATTTGGAGGGTGCAGTACAGTAGTGGCTCCCTTTTCTAGCTTTCTCTAAACCTTTTCATATCCTGCTGCTAGCACAGATGCTTCCACATCCCTCTGCTCCTTAAAGAAGGTGAAATGGTAATCTACATGCAGGATGATAGATTTAAAGGAACACTAACAGAAATACCTCCTCATACTAGTCCAGACAGGAACTGTTTTATATTTCCATCGCTACCGCTGCAAATCTGATGGCAGCTATTAAGTTTATGTTGTGTGTTAGGGATCTCATTTTTATGCCAATAATTTTTCTTCTTCATTTTGCTTGTGATTTTTTTTTACTGTGATGATGATAAATCTTTGGTGGAGCTACAGTTTATTAAATGGAACCACACCTTGTGGCCTGAAGGGAAACATTGTTTTTATGTGTCTTAAAACACAAACAGAAAAAAATCAAAATAAGGCCCGAGTCATTTCATGGATGCTTTTTTTTTTTTATTTGCAAAAGGATTGAAATTTGTTCTTCGGAGGTTTCCCTTCACATGTCACATCAGAGTTTTGATACATACCCGACTCATGACACAGCAACATAAAAGGACGGCTGAAGGTTGTTCAGTACTCTCAGTGCTAACTTTCTACAGACCATAGTCATAGTCAGGTTTCCCATCCATGTGGCTTTTGTAGAAGGCCTTGTAGGTGTCTGTGCTGTACTTGCTGGCTTTAACAGCAGGATCCTCCAACATGAGCTCTGTCCACTTCTTCAGCTCAGGTGTGCTATCTAGACATCTAGGAGACAAAGGGTCATTTAACTAAAACCAAATCGCAATCCATGAACACCGTTGTATGAAAAAGGTTGGGCAAATGAGACATTCAGTTAAATGTTATAATTAAGAGTGATGCTGCAAATCTGAGATGACAGTTTTAACCATAAAGTTCCAATGACAAAGAAGAATGGATTCATTTGCTTGCTACCTGTAAGATTCCCTCTTCTTTATTGTTCTTGTCTTAACCTTTGTGATGTATCTTGTAATAGTATAGTTAGGCTCCCCTCAGATGATCTTGGGTTTCTTAAAATGCTTCCATAAGTTAAACATGCAATTAAACATCCTTAAAGATGGTTACTTACTGTTGCAGCTCTAAGACCTCCAGCCTCTCAAACCACGGCCACATCATGTAGTCAATCATTGTTATGGAATCACCACCAAAGAACTTGGTCTTCTTGTTAACGAGCTCCTAAAAAAATGAACGTTACATAAGGACAGTTTTGGATTTATCAGCTCATGTATAACGAAACCAGAGCCCTCAACTGTGTGACCTACCTCATTTAATTTGGCAAGCTTTTCTTTCAGCTCAGCTTCCAGTCCGGAGACATCCTCACCGTTCTTTCTCCCTGTTGGAATCTTGTAGAAGTATGGTGTCACCTGTAGAAAACAGTGACATAATGTGATTATTTGAGGATTGCTTTAAAAAAACAAAAACAAAAAAAAAAAACCTTGAGATTTAGATTAAAGGTTTCATGTGACCTACTTTGGAAAAATGCTCCAGCATCATCTTTTGTTGAGCTTTAGCAAAGGGAGAGGAAGGAAGCAGCTTCTTTTCAGGGTAAACTTCATCCAGGTATTCACAGGTGATGGGCGACTCATATATCACCTCACCAGCAGGTGTCTCCAGAGTTGGGACAAGGCCAAGAGGATTCTTCTCAAGAAACCAATCTGGTTTGTCTTTCAGGTTGATGTTGACAGTGTCGTATCTGAAACACAAAAGTATCTATAAATTTGTTTTAAGCAAAAATTAGAGCTGTATCATGTTCTGGTATTAAAAGTTATAATAAAATGTATGTTTACTTGATTCCTTTAGAATTCAACACTAATCTGGTCCTCTGGGCAAAAGGGCAGAACCTCATGCTGTACAGTCTGATAAGGCCTTTGGGCACTGGACCAGGTGCAGCGCTACCTAAGGTAAAACAAAACAAAAAAAGAAAAAAAAAGAAAAGAAAAACACAAAAGGGATTCATCCATGAGAAAAAGCAACGAGGAATGCAGGTTAACTTGTATCTTCTGCCATGAATGCAGGGATTTATACAGATGTGGAGCCATGCACATTATGCCTAAAGAGCAAGTAAATGAACAATTGAGTGGAAAGACTTTTGAAGGACATTTCAGTCAGAAATGTATTTTTACATTTCAGAAATAACTGTGGGAAGAAACAGTCTAGTTAAATTTTTTAAATCTGACACATTTGAGTAAAACGTATCAAAATGTCATTTAGCATAGGGATGTGTTAATGTGCATAAAAGCCCTATAATGTATGTTGTTTATTGTTACAGATACTACAGCCTGCAGTCCGCTGCACAAAACTCATCCCACAAGGCTGCGGCATAATTTAACATTATGCCTGCAGTGATATCATATGCATGGGATATACAGAAGTTATAAATAAAAGTATGGTAAAGTAATGTTTACAAGCCGACAACTTCACACATAACATACTGGCATGTCAAAATATAATGTTATGGGACACCACTTGCAGTACATAATTACTGTTCTCAAAAATATGTTGATCTTAAATAAATTGATTTAACAATTATAAAAGCTATGCATCGACAAAATAAAAAAAAATTTGATTTCCAACTTACTTTAACTTATTTTTGTAATGAAATTTGTCAAGAAGTTGGGACAAGAGAAAAATACAATTCTGGGGAGCTCGCAAGAGACATTTTCTACTTTAAATAATATTTTGGAACCATTTTTTTCAACAATTAGGTTTATATTTTTCAAAGGACAGGTGTAATTTACACAACTAACGTATGCTTTAGTATTTAATGCATGGATTACTTTCAAGTTCATGGCTGGGACAGAAAATGTCCAGCAATTGTAGAATATTGCAGACAACTTCTGTTTGAATGCAGAATGAATGCTAAGTACGTGTACTTGAGTGAAGCTGCTCAACAGGGTTCAGCACAGAGAGGAGAAACCTTGTTTTTGTAGTATCCTCAGTGACACACTGTATTTCTTTGATAGAGAACACATGCTGAAAATTAACTAATTAAACGAGCTGTTCGCAGCCATCTACGGTTAGCTTTAAAACCGTACTACTCGGTCATGTTACTAAATTCCCCCCACAAATCAATTCAAGGCAGAGAAAAATCCATTGATAAAACTTCCAGTTAGCCCAGTGATATCTAAAGTCTTACCATTAGCAAAACATTTTTCAGTGGACATGCTGGCACTTGTAGTTGTGACCGAAGGGCAGAAATAAAGACGGACTACAGCTGGCCAAGAAGAAAGCGCGACAGCACAAACAATATGGCTGATTATTAAGTTTATAAGCTAGTTCCGTGGTGGGCGTGTCAGAAATAACGCATCAGCCAATGGCATGAAATGAGGGTTGCTATAGTTACGCAACGCTCTCCCGTCTGTTTGCATGTGTTGGTGAAAAATACTTTTCATACATTTCGTGTCGTTTAATTCTCATCGTATAATGGACGAGTTTGGGAGTTTAGAATTGAGGTATGTTGTCGCTACAGGTACATCACTGGTTATTCGGCGCGATTTGCTAACATTTAACTAATATTTGGTCCCTACAGGTGGATACAGGGTTTCGCAAACAAAAACACAGAGTTTGTTGATAATAAAACAATATGCTACGCATGTGGGAATCACATATGTTTCCTAAACTTGGAGACAAGGACACAAAGCGTGTTTCCGAGTCGCTGTAGAGGCATTGGTGCATTGACGGCCAGAGGAAACAGTGGGATTTTTGCTTTCTCCGAGGAAAAGCTATCCCCGTCGATATTTGTGTACTCTTTCCCTAACCTTCAGTTGAAGAACGAACTGAAGGGTAAGGCTGAAGTACTTTAATCTAAACATCTCCACAATTTTACTGTAATATTGTAAGAGATGCGTACTTTTTGCTACCCGACCTGTTTCTGTAGGAGCAGCACAACTAGACTACACATCTCTGGCATTAAGTGATGGTGGTCCGTATTTGGGCTCCTGCTCCTCTCTTCCTGACCACATCATCACTGTGTGGTAAGCCGCTCAGAAGAGAACACTACTTTATACTGTGTACCATATGTTTTCAGTTATTCAAGCTGAGCAGCAGTGTAGCAGTAATCATAAACGTATGATACAGGAACTGGGAAAATGCCGAGCCACTTTGTACTCAACCACAAGCTGGACAGGATGTTATTTCCTTGGCGTTCAATCCTATGAATTGGCTTCAGCTTTGTGCGTTGAGCACTTCATCCCTCACTGTGTGGAATATTGAGAGGAGTGACAACCTTTATATCCTACAACCAAGGTAAAGGAATGACATTTTTTGTGCAGTGCAGCAAATGCATGAGGGCTGAAGGAAAATGGGGTAGCTAAAGAGTCAAAGAATAACATGTATGTGCATGTCATATTTGTCATGTTGCAGTACAATAGAGCTTCCAGCTGCTGATGGTCACTTTGCTGAGAGCCTGGCACCATCCTCTCAAACTGTCAGCAACAAACTGCAGGCACAGAGCATTATGGTAACTTTCTTGTTTTGATGACGTAACTGTAGTTTTTAGATC
Source organism: Australoheros facetus (assembly GCA_030220045.1). NCBI lineage: Eukaryota > Metazoa > Chordata > Actinopteri > Cichliformes > Cichlidae > Australoheros > Australoheros facetus. The sequence continues at coordinate 5,165 of JASGAU010341000.1, forward strand.
TTTAATTTCTTTGGAAAACAATTATGTTGTCCCACACACACACACAAAGACAAAATGTAAGCTATGACCCACCTCTGCATGTGTTTACACAGGTCAAACTCAGCACCAGAGCCAGGTTGACTCCTTCTGCGATCTGCTGGACAGCCACTTCAGAGCTCTATGTGGGCTGTGCCGAAGGATTCCTGCTTCTTGTTGACCCAGAGAGCCGCTCTGTCTCAGTCCTTTTCAACCCTACGAGTAAACAAAAGCACACACTTGGATGTGGAAGATACTTTAAAAAGTCACATCCACTCTTCCATATGAGAATTACCCAGTTCATATACTTGAAAAATCTTTTGACATGTCATTTGTGTTTAATTTTTGTTTAGCTGCTGATGCTATCCCTGAGCTCAGAAGGAACAGCTTTCAAGGTTTAACTCTTGATAAGAATGGTTTGATTGCTGTAGGAAAGGTATGAGCCTATTCACTTTTAATGCATTAATGTGTATGAGCACATCAAGCATCAGGCACTTTAATATGCTTCTGTGTCGCAGGAGAACGTGGCGCACTGTCTGCAGATCAAAGGGACTCAGATAAACATCGCGCAAACATGGCAGTTAGAAAGACCTGTCACAACTGTGACACACTCCCCTGACTATAAAACATTACTTTTGTCTTCCAATACAGTGCGTACTTAAACACAACAGCATGAAAATACGATATTCCCTAAAATATCCAAATTTGAGAGAAAATAACAATCTGTTCTTCAGGAGCAGATATATGTGTTGAACCCACCCCAGTCAGGCAAGATTGTGAAGGTCTTGGATGTTCTCAGCGGCAACTTTGTGACAGCAGCTCTGTTGCACGATGACAAGAACATTTGCGTGGTAAAGCATTTGTGTTGCTCAAGAATTGGGGCAACTTGTAGTTTATATCACTGTCTTTTAATGAGCAGTGATGATTGTGTTTACATTGGTTGCAGTCCTTGAGGGAATCTGGAGAGCTGCAGTTGTGGTCCCCAGATGGCATCTGCCTCAGTTCCCTGTCACTCCAAACAGAGGTCAGATTGACAACATAAGAACATTCAGAACTGAGCAGTGCCACATTAAAAATGGCATTATATAAGAACAAAAACATAAGCCTCTGTGTGTTTAGGTGACATGTTTGGCCTGCTGTCCTATTGCACACTATGCAGCTGTTGGAACAGCTACAGGAAAAGTCCTCTTTATTAACCTGAACCAGGAGCAGAGGCCTCGCCTGGTGCACCAGGTTCACCTTTACCACAGTGCTGTGGATCACTTGGTGTAAGTATCCCCCATTTTTGTGACGCTCCTCCACTTCTGCTCAGAAAAGTTTTTTAAAAAAGTCTTTTTTTCTTCCACAGTTTCGATCACGATGGGCACTACCTTTTCACCAGTGGCTCAGATTCACATGTCTATATTCTAGATGCAAAGCCATCGAGGATGTTTTCAGTCATAGGGTGCACAGGTAAATACTTTCATTTTAAACCTTTCAAAAGATTATGAAGCTACATATTAAATTACAGCACTCATCAATGTAAATATCACTATAGATAAGAACTGACACATTGTAGCTCTGCAGAAACATATTGTCTTAAAATTGTTACCAATAAAGTGTATCGGTCTCTTTTCCAGTTCTTCCTGGATGCATTTTATCCCTTTCCACTCAGTGCATCAGGGACCGCAACGAGGTGAAAGTTCTTGCACTGTGCTCTGGTGAAGAGGACGAATTGCAGGACGGGAGCCTGCTCACAGTGCTGTCTCTACCTGCCCAGAACCTTGAAGGTACAAACTAATGGGGCTGATGAACTTAGTCTCTAGAGCTGAAAACATTTTTAAACATTTTGGAAACAGGTCAGAAGTGTTTTGTTTTTTTTGTTTTTTTTAAAATAGGAATCTCTAGAACATAAATTCATCTAATTTATCTGGAAGACTGTGAATCAGTAAATAGGGGTTTTTTTTGGCAATGTCTCAGAGCCAGTATCAGAAACTCAAGTCTGAGAGATTAGTCATAAAATCATGCAGTCTTATACTTCTTGAATCTGTGACTAGGGAGAACCACTGTATAAATGAGAGGACTGAAGTTTGACAGTCTGAGCAAAAAGTAAGAACTCATTTTGAAACAAAAAACTGAATCATCTCCTGTAAGTGAGACAAGGTTTCTAAGTGATTATTGGAAATAAACTACAAGCCAAACTTAAGGATCATATGTTGGTTTCTTTTATGTCCCATTCACAGTACTATTTAAAAGCCTTGAGTCACCCCTCATTTCTTAATATTTTGCTTCAGAGGAGCCAGACTTTCTTGTAATTTCTTAAAATGGTCTTGAGCAACAGTTCTCCAGGCTTTCTGAAGGTCTTTAGAGATTGGCTGCTTTTTCACTCATTTTCAGTCCAGTCCTTGTACTTCACCATTTCCAGACGAATGTTATTGTTTGTTAAGCCACTTAAGACTGCCCTATGAATCATTCAAACATAAAAAGCCACTTCACCCAAGGGATGAACCAGTGTTGTATCTACACATAAGACAACTTTGCAAAGAACCAATTTTAAATTGTATCTTTAGATACTTTGTTACTAGCAGCCTATTGCAAAAATCACATAATTTGTTCTCATTTCTTAGTTAAATCAAAAAAAAAAATGTCAAAGATAACAGTTTGGCAGGCATAAAATAGTATCTTTGCAACAACAATGTGATTCCTTTTAACTGAAAACTGGAATGTGATGCAGTGTGTGCTTAAAATAAAAAAAATGGACAAGTCAAGGACAAAATAAGTGGGAGGGCTAAAAAAATATCTACAGCAGATGACTTTATCTGAAAGTTATATCTTTAAGAAATAAAATAGAAAAATATCCCGTAATACCTGACACAGGACCTGAGAGATGCATCTGGCACTTCAGTTGATCCATCTACTGTTCACTGAAGCCTCATCAAAAACGGTCTCAGCCGAAGGGTGGCTGTCAAGAAGCCATTCTTAATGATGGGAAACGGGGAAAAGGTTGAGGTATGCCAAATTACACAAGAACTGAACTGAAAATCAGTGGCAACAGGTCTGATGGAGTGATGAATCCAAATTGTCACCAGTATGAACAGGGGAGATCAGGAGGGAGGTACAACAGTGAGTGTCTACAGCCATCTGTAAAACACGGTGGAGCCTCTGACATGGTTTGGGGCTGCATTTCAGGCAGTGGTGTTGGGGATTCTGTCAAAGTTGATGGAATTGTAATGCCATACCATCTGCAAAGCATCTGATGGGTGACAGCTTCATGTCTCAGGATGATCACAAACACACTGCCAATGCAGTAAAAGCATATCTGGATAGAAAGACACACAATGGAACTCTATCAGTCATGGGCTGGCTTCCCCAGAGCCTGGACCTCAAAATTATTGAAGCAGTGTGGGATCATCTTGACAAACAATGGAACCACAGAACCACATCCAAAGAAGAGCTTTGAATGTCCTTCAAGAAGCCTGGAGAACTTCCTAAAGTCTATTTAGAAAAATTAGAAGAAAGCTTTCCTAAGAGACTTTAGGCTGTGTTGGCGATTAAAGGTGGTCATACCAAATACTGACTTTCAAGCTCATTAGAGCTGAACAAACTCTGTTTTTGCCTTATAAACTCTATCTCCATTTATGTTTGCACATTTCAAGAAATTACTCCCCCCCCCGTTTTCCTAGCAAAATATTCAGAAATGAGGGGTGGTTCAAGACTTTTGCACAGCACCGCTTTAATAAACGGTGAATGATAGGCTTCTACTTGGCTTCTGTTCTTATTGTTTTAAAGCTAAAACTTGTATCGCCTGTCCAAGGAGATACCCTGGCAGTGTTCAAAAAGAAACCGACACTAGACAACGTTCTCATGATGGATTAATAGTACTTAACACGATGCGTTACACTGAAATGTTTAGACATGTTGTTACTAACACAGTTAAAATGAGGACAGCAACTGAACAGTTTACAAAAGCACACCCTTTATTTATACAATAGGGTGGAAAACTATGTTGAACAACACACCACGACACAAAGAAGGAGCAAACATTAAATGGAGTTATAAAGCTGAAAATGAGTGATGTGTATTAAGATTAACCTAGACTGTAACAATAGTTATTTAATACACCACTGCTATTTTCAAGACTAAGGTGTTTAGACCAGATACCTGTACCGGCTGTAGATGTGTCAATGAATTATCTCCATTAGCTGTCACTGTAGCCAACAGCAGTGTAAATGAAACACTGTTGACAATTTCTATCAATTCTTCTGTTCTTATTACATACTACCATCTGTCTGCTGTCCTACAGGTCCAAATAGTGTAGACCGGCATGGTTGTCTGTCTTCTCACGTCCTCAGAGTGTGCAGATTCAGGGTGCCTCGTCCACTTAAAAGCTGTGTTCTGGGAGTAGGCGAGGTCTTTGCTTACTGCCACAGGAATAAAACCCTTCAGCGATTTGTACTTCCAGAGGTCTGCTGCTGTCTTTTTTTTTTTTGGCTTATTTCCCCTCAAATAATTTTACAGCAAATTCACAGTAAAGCATCACTATAATTTTCTTTTGTATTTTTGATCTCAGGTATGCATTTTGAATCTTGTATTAGTATGACACTATCATTCTGCTCTCTGATGCATCCTCTCAGGACACAGGGGATTTTTCCAATCAACAGGCGGTTGAGCTGAAACCAGAACAGGAAGTAAGGGGTCATCCGCTGGGCCCTGCCTCTCTCGTTCTCTCTCCTCACTGCTTATGGTTGGCTTCTGTGGGCCGAGATGGCTTACTACGGATTAGAGAAACTGCTTCCATGGTTAGAGCTCATTTAGTTTCCTGTTTTTTGTTTTCACTGTGAAAGTTTGAATCCTCTTTTTCATTCCCCGTGGCGTTGCCGCACCTCTAGGAGCGATACATCGAGCTGCAGTGTCACTCGTGCGATCTTGATGGAGTCCGGAGCGTGTCCTTTTCCACAGACAGCTGCACACTCCTTACTGTAGGCCTCAAAGACGGCTCTCTTGTATGCACTAACATCAGGTAAAGCAGCGAGTAGCACATCACGCTTACATAATGCACACCGGTGAACAGCAGAGGGAACCCTTGCTCGCAGTCACTAACAGGCTGGTGTGGTTTATATAAGACAGGACTTTCTCTTTATTACAACTGGGAGTGAGGGACAAAAGTAAATAAATATAACTTAGTGTCCAAGGGGAAAATCAGCAGGAAAACAAAGATCTAATAAAATTCACAGCACAATCTTTCAGTAGAATAACATCCCATTCTCATTCCACATCCGTCTACACTGCTTACTTTTGCATGCTTGTGGTTTCAAGGTTTGTTTTTTAATCTTAAATGTTTTAATAATTCAGAAATAGTTAGTTTTGCATGCATCATTTGCTGGATCACTGTAGGTATAATCCACTGGCTATATAAATTGTGCATAATCTGTAAACTTAACCCCAAGAGACCAAGCTATTTGAGTGACTAAAATAATCAGTTATAAGCTCATTATATTTTATACATTTTATTTTTTTGTGTCGATCATACATATACTGTTTATCTACGGCAGATAAGCTAAAATGTTCTCAAGCCATTAATTTTGGTTTCAGGTGATTTTTCTTGTCAAGAACACAAGCAAAATTGCCTTTATTTAGACAGTCTGTGTTACTTTCTTTGCTTCAGTACTGCTAGAAAAAAAAATGCATTTTAAAACTTACGGTTTTTGACTGAATTAAAGCATGCCAGTATCATTTTAACATCAAGATATACATGAATACTTTCATTTTAGGAAAAGCTAAGCAAACATCTCTTTTTGTTGATGTATAGTATTTAAAATATTTTGTACCGTCGAGCTGTTTTCGTTGTCACTTTGGCATCTGCCTCAGGACTTCTGCAGCCATAAATCTTGTTACTGTAGGTCTGTTAGCCGCGGTTCGCTGCAAACAGACCGAGTCTTAAATTTTCACTTCTAATGCAGTGATTAGAAATTGGAAATTGACAATAAAATTGAAGCCTACACTGTAAAAAACATGTGCATTTGCATATTTCTGGGGTCACAAATAACCCCACACAGTGTTTCGTCGTTTTTGCTGTACCAGTGGGCTACTTTCTGTGAGAATCAATGAAAGGCTGTAGAAAAATAAGATTCAATTTCAGATCCACAGTAGAAAACACAATGGCACATATAATTATACAGAAAGGGCCATAAATGACCATCTGAGGCCTAAGCCATCATAGGTGATAACCCTATCCTTATACGATATTTTGAAG
>JASGAU010341001.1:0-10589 GCA_030220045.1 Australoheros facetus
AGGAGGTAATTCAGCCATTTGATTCAGGTGTGTTGGATCAGGGACACATCTAAAACCTGCAGGACACCGGCCCTCGAGGCCTGGATTTGAGGATCCCTGTTCTACACCTCAGACCAAGTGGGTGGAACCTGCTTCATCTAAACTACTTCCTGGAATAGGGCCTAAGGGTTACCTATCTGCCAGGCTAGTGACACAGGTTATACTGGTTTGCCAAAAGGAGCATACAAATCACAGTCTTCAGCAACTGACGGAGGACGATGCTTTTCTACAGTGCTTTAAAAATTTGATCTTGTGAGTTTGGCAGGTGAGAATCCCAATTTACACATTTTTTTGTATGGTGACTGTGACATACTGTTGAGGTGGTTACAGATCTTGAGATTAAAGGGCTTTTCATTGACATGGTTTATTTTTTAAAAAGCTTGTCCTGTATGCACTCTACAATGGAGGTGTCTGAGGAGGACGAGGATGGTGTTTTTACCGCTAAATCAGCAGGATTGGACCAAAACGACAGCGAGATAACAGCTAATAAGTAAGACAGAGATCTACTTGTTAATGAGTGTTCTCCAAGCCAGAGTTCAGCTCGAAAGTCAACTTCACCTGTATATGTTGTGTTGAAGCCATGTGACAGAGAGGTCAGCGTCACCTGTACCCAGTGTTGTTTCCATGAGGAGTGACTGGTCTAAAATTCAGCCAACTGACTTCAAGGATGGAATCCAGTCTGATCAACAAATGTGAGAATTTAAAACATTTTGTGACTTTTCTGAAAATTACATAGAGGCTTATTGGATTGTGAAATACAGTTCCTGTTATAACCTGTAATGTTTATGATATGTTGAAGCCAAGTGAAGGACAGGTCAGACTCAGCTCTAACCAGTCTGTTTTCCATGAGGAGTGACTGGTCTAAAAGGCAGCCGATTGAATTCAAGGATGGACTCCAGTCGGATCAACAAATGTGAGACTTAAGAGGAGATGTTTATTTTCATGTAGCTTTATTGACGAGCACTCAGAAATCTAACTGTGAGAGAACCACTTAAATTTAATTCACAACAATTTGAATGTTAAATGTTTTATCTTGTGTTGAAGACAAGTGACCCCGAAAAGCCCAGATCCTCCTGCACCCAACTGTGTGTCGATGAAAAGTGACTGTTGTAGCGTTAAGCCAATTGAATTCAATGCTGGACAACAATGTGTTGAAGAAAGGTACATAAAGATGTTTTTTTTTTTTTTGTCCAGTCATTCACTGAAGGAAGTAGATGCTATTTAAACTATGTCACTGCAAGGAAACTTAAAAACCTGCAGGACAACTGTTTACGGTACTCAGACTGTTTCCTTTAAAGATGAGATGATACATAAGCAAATGCTTTGTCACATGTTCAGTTTTCGTAGGCAGTTTGCATATCAACATAATTTTGGCACAAATGCTGTCTCATAGAGGAGGAGAGGAGCTTTCCAAAGCTATCATATCATTCATTATGTACTTTGTATAAAGTCAGCTCAGTTGTAATGTGCGACTTTTGTGTGACTTTCTTTTCTTTTTTGCTTCAGCCACATGACCCCCGACACTGATCAGGAGTTTGTCAGCGATCATCAAACACACCTGGACTCTGTCTTTATGGTATAAATGAAACTTTTTAAATTTTCTAAATTTTCATCATTATTTAGACATGTTTCAAGGAAACACCTCATTGAACATGAAAATAAAATTAATCAAATAATCCAAATTTTAAACATGATTTTACATTGGCAAAAAAAAGAATAATTTCTACACTGCCAAAAACAACATGTTAGTAGTTGTTAGTGTCAGGAAGTTAGCCAAAACCATTACTGTGGGACTTTCCAGAGTTGCAGATCTCCCACATTATCTGACAGTTACTGTTTGTTGGCTTAAGTTGGCTCATTTAGTTGTGAGACTTTGGAGCTAAATACAGTGGATTTTTTAGAGCCTTTTAACAGAAGACAGCTTTCTACAGACAGGAATAATATACCACCAGCAGTAAGAATGAGACAATTTAATAAAATGTAACATCCAAGCTGAAAAAAAAGGGTCTGAGGTATATTCCAGAGAAAATCCTCTGTGGGTTTGTTGCTACAAATGAGGCTTTTCACATACATCTGTATTCCATTATTAATATAAAGTAGTTTTTCAAAACAGGGGAAGAAAAGGATATATTAAAAAAAAAGTGCTGTACCCTGACCAAAGAGGCTTTCTAAAAATCTCATAATTACTCAAAGTATGTAATATCTGCATAGGGATGTTTGCTACATGTCATTTCTGTCTTTTTAGTTTTAATGGTTGACTTGTTATTTTCAGTTTTGTTGGATTTCTGTACCAAAACTTTCTTATGCAGACAAAGATAAAGGTTTGGGTTAGTCTACACGATTTTGCAGCCTTAACTGCGTGAAAGCCTTTGAGAGTGAGCTTGAAAGACAGTGTTTCTGGCCATGAAGGCAGATGTCACCACTGTCTGATAAACAAGCAAAAAAACAAATACAAACAAACAATATTGCACTGTAAGGACTCCTTTAAGAAATTCCTGGATGCAGACCTGGATGTGGGTTGACTCCAACTCCTTAACCATTTCATGCAACTGTCCATATTTTTAGATGAGGTTGGTTAGCTGAAGATAAACACGTATGGTTCACTTTTCCACTTTCAATACAAATTGTTAATTGGTTTGATGACTTAGTTTGATTTTTGATCTCATGCTTATGCAAGAGGTTGGATTTATAACAACCATTTGTTCAACATCAAAACAGTAGCATATGTATCATGAGAGGAGGGCAACAACTAATTTAGAAAATCTACATTCAGCTCTAGCTGTGCCCCATAATATATTATTTTCATACATGTGATGAGTCTTTGGACCAGTTTCTATCCAGCCCTTATACACTTAATGTAATGCAGTGTGTGGGAATATCTTCTACATTAAGAGTTGTTCCAAATCATCTAGCCTTAAGTCAGAATGGAGGATAATATGATCTAAGGGTTAATATAAACTTCCACAAATCTTAAGATACGAATTCTGTGCTATTTATTTCTAGACTGTATCAGTAATGAATAAAACAAAACAGTTTCATGAAACTTTTTTCTATCTTTCTACATGATGAACATCATTCTGAAGTGCTTGTATTTTTTGTGTAATTACAAATAAAAAAGAACAAGAAACTTGAAAAGGATGAAGAGAAATTGCTCCAAAATGCTAAAAAAAAAAATCGATTAAATGAAAAAACACAAAGTAAATGTTTTTCATCAAGTGACAGACATCTATATATGATCATCTGATAGCATTATAAACACCCAGATAGAAGCTGTTTGGAAGTTCTGAAGTGGCAACAACAATTTTGACTACAAAAAACAAAGTTGCACTTGTTACGGAGCTGGAGAGTTTAGAGGTTTTGGGAGTGTGTTCTGAGTGTTGTGCAGTGGTGCTAGTCACATGATCTTTGGGTGATTCCAAGAAATACGCACAGTGATATGTTGTGATGTGAAAGCAACATGTATAGAAAACATGACATTATTTAAAATGAAAAATGTTACTCTGCATTTTTTTAGATGCTTCAGGAGGACATTTTTACTTTTGAGAAGAATGAGCTAAAGAAGTTCAAGAATTTCCTGAGCCAACAAAGTCCAGAAGGCTCAGAAATCCTGACAGAAGATGATGAATTATTGGCTGATAAAGAAGAAGAAATAAGCGACAGTGACAGAGAAACATTTCTGAGCCTCACACTGAACTTCCTGAGAAAAAAGAAGCATGATCAGCTGGCTGATTCTCTGCAGAGCAGTGAGATTTTTTACTACACTTTTCTAAAAAATATAGAATGCATTTATTACATCAATGAAAAGTAATTTTAGACAATAATGGTAAAATTTTGATCATAATGTGAAGATGCCAATAAAAGATTGGGTTCCTTATAAGTTTATGAAAACTAATTTTGCACAGCGAGAGTATTTAACATATTTAATTCATTATACATTGATGACTAATATTATCTGTTGTTTCCTCAGAAACCTCTGCTGCCATTTGCCAACGTAAATTAAAGTCTAACCTGAGAAGGAAGTTTCAGTTTGTGTCTGAAGGAACCGGCCATGAAGGGAAGCCCACACTTCTGAATCAGGTCTATACGGAGCTCCACATCACAGAGGGTGAGAGGACAGACAGAGATCAGCATGAGGTCCGACAGATAGAAGCCACCTCAACAGAAGCAGCAAGAACCAACAACATCATCAGAAGTCAGAATATTTTTAAACCTTTACCTGGAAGAGATGAAGCAGTCAGAACAGTGGTGACAAAGGGAGTGGCTGGCATTGGGAAAACAGTCTTAACACAGAAGTACTCTCTGGACTGGGCTGAAAACAAAGCCAACCACAATATACACTTTATCTTCCCACTCACTTTCCGAGAACTCAATTTGCTAAACTCAAAACAATACAGCTTGGTGGAGCTTCTCCATTATGTCTTTACTGACACCAAAGAAGCAGGAATCTGCAGCTTTGAAGAGTTTCAGGTTGTGTTCATCTTGGATGGTCTGGATGAGTGTCGACTTCCTCTGGACTTCCACAGCAACAAGATCCTGACTGATGTTACAGAGTCCACCTCACTGGATGTGCTGCTGACAAACCTCATCAGGGGGAACCTGCTTCCCTCCGCTCACCTCTGGATAACAACACGGCCTGCAGCAGCCAATCAGATCCCTCCTCTCTGTGTTGACATGGTAACAGAAGTCAGGGGCTTCACAGACTCACAGAAGGAGGAGTACTTCAGGAGGAGATTCAGAGACGAAGAGGAGGCGAATAGAATCATCTCCCACATTGTGACATCACGAAGCCTCCACATCATGTGCCACATCCCAGTCTTCTGCTGGATCACCTCTACAGTTCTGGACCATGTGCTGAAGACCAAAGAGAAGGCAGAGCTTCCCAAGACCCTGACGGAGATGTACATCCACTTCCTTCTGGTTCAGACTAAACAGGATAATGTAAAGTATCGGGGAAAAGCTAAGAAAGTGTGGAACAAAGAGGCCAGGGAGATCTTTCTGGCTTTGGGAAAACTGGCTTTTGAGCAGCTGCAGAAAAGAAACCTGATATTTTATGAAGCAGAACTGAAAGATTATGGCTTTGACATTAAAACTGCCTCAGTCTACTCAGGACTGTTCACAGAGGTCTTCAGCACACAGCATGGGTTGAACCATGAGAGGGTGTTTTGCTTCATCCATCTGAGCATTCAAGAGTTTCTGGCTGCACTTTATGTCCTTCAGACATTTGTCAACAAAGGTGTCAACCTACTGAGAAGACGGCGATTGTCAGTAAAATATGAAACTGCATATAAACACCTCTACCAGGAGGCAGTGGACAAGGCTTTGCAGAGTCCAAATGGACACTTAGACTTGTTTGTCCGCTTCCTCCTGGGTCTTTCACTGGACGCTAATCAGACTCTCCTACAAGGCCTGCTGAAAAAGACAGAAAGTAAACCAAAGGTCAGAGAAAAGCTTGTGCAGTACATCAAGAAGAAGATCAGGGACAGTCCCTCTCCAGAGAGGAGCATTAATTTGTTTCACTGTCTGAATGAACTCAATGACAATTCTTTAGTGGAGGAGATCCAACAGCACCTGAGATCAGGAAGTTTCTCTAAGAACAAACTCACTTCTTCTCAGTGGTCTGCGCTCATCTTCATCTTACTCTCATCACAAAAAGATCTAGACCCGTTTGACCTGAAGAAATTCTCTGCTTCAGATGAAGGTCTTCTCCAGCTGCTGCCAGTGGTCAAAGCATCTCAAAAATCTCTGTAGGTGTACAATTTCATGTGCTGAATGTAGTCATGTCTTTGAGAGGAGCCAAAGAAGTGCTTCACATCCTTCACTTTTCTTTTTCAGACTGAGTAGCTGTAACCTTTCATGGAGAAGCTGTTTTGGTGTGGCCACAATTTTCGACTCTGAGAAGTCTAACCTGAGAGAGCTGGACCTGAGCAACAATGACCTGCGTGATGAAGGAGTAAACCTGCTCTCAGCTGGACTCAAGAGTCCACAGTGTAGACTGGAGATTCTCAGGTTAGTATTTAGGGATTCAGTTAACTCTTCAATTAACTCTTCAAAAGTATAATCACCATTTACCCCTTTTTTGCAATAACATTCTTTATTAACAAAGACATCTGAACATGGTAAGATTCATTTTTTTCAAAGGTAGCAGGGAAAACGTTTTATTGTGCATGTTGACAGGTTGTCAGGCTGTCTGATCACAGAGAGCAGCTGTCGTACCCTAGCTTCAGCCCTGAACTCCAACCCCTCCCATCTGAGAGAGCTGGATCTGAGCTTCAATCATCCAGGAGACTCAGGAGTTGAGCTGCTGTCTGCTTTACAGCAGGACTCAAAGTGCAAACTGGAAACTCTCAAGTATGATTTTCCTTGATCAGTCCACATACATCATACCCTTTGTGCCAGGGTTACTCTTTGTGTTCATTTGTCTTTTTTCTGCCACATCCACAGGACTGATCATTGTGGAAAGAGCAGAATGAACCCATCACCCCTCAGGTGTAAGCAAAACCTTTCACCCATTATTGAAATATCTTTGGAAACATTTTTCATGGTATTGCCAAAGATCTGTTGCTTCATAGTGTAATGCAGTGCCTGCTTCAGATAGTCCAACTTCATGTCTTTTGCTATTTAGTGACTTCTGTTTTACATGTGAACATCTGTAGTCTGTTAAATTCTAGGCACTTTGATCATTTAAAAACACTGGTACTTCTAACCCTCATGTTTTAGCTACCTCTGAATCCTGGCTTAAGAAAAGTGCCACTGATCTTGATAGCTTGATACCAGGTTACAATGTATTTCATCAAGACACAGCCACCAGGGGAGGTGGTGTAGCTCTGTATGTTAGACCATCTGCACTGCTGCTCTTTCTAAATCAGTCCCCAAGCAGTTTGAGTTGCTGGTGGTAAAGCTTAAACTCTCAACAATTTTCTTTCTCACTCTCGGTGTCTGCCCCAGCTCCTTCACTAACAGTCCTCAGTGAACTCCTACCACCATTTATCATCTCTGATTTTTTTTTCTTTTCTTTTGGGTGCTCTATATTGAGATATGATCAAACCCCGGACATAGTTCAGCAGAATTCGATGCTCTAAACCTCTCCGAACCAATCCCAAATCTCCGTCATCCTCCACACTGACAGATCTCATTGTCTCTAACATCCCAATCTAATTACCAATCTAGAGTTTTCAGCCAAATGAGTGATCATTGCACTATTGCATGTATACGCTCTGGCTGCTCTGTTAAATGATCACCAGTGACTGTGACAAAGCGCTCTCTGAAGAAACTTGATATGCAGGCCTTTCTTCTAGATGTTGCAGCAGGGCTTTGGGACACAATCAATCCTATCCACTTCTTAGATGATGCCTGGTCTTATTTTAAGAATACATTCAGCCTGATCATTGAAAAAACATGCCCCTATGAAAATATTTTGGACTAAAAATCGTTAAGGCCCCTGGTTCTCCTATGACTTGGCAGAGCTTATCCATAAAAATAACACCCTTTGGCAAAAATCCCGTTCCTCTCAATCTCCTGTTGACTGGCTTCCCTTCAGGCAATGTCGGAATAAATCAGGAATATCAAAATATCCAACTTTAAGGAGAAATTCACCACCAGTGTTTTTTTTTTTTTTTTTTCCTATTTCTGATGCAAGGAATTTCTGGAACATCGTTGTAGAGAAACTGCAGCCAGAATAGGTGACAGTGCAAACATCTCGTAAGAATATAGGCTTTGCAATATGAAGGCACTAAACATTACTGAAGGAACTGCCTGACAGATCATTATACTCAGGTCCCTCCATTTTCAGCTTGGATGTTTCAAAGAAAAATTTGACCTATTTTCAAAGCCTTGGCGTTGGCAGTGTTGCATCTGTTCCACAAAGACTTTAACATTGGCCATAGCTCAAGAATAATTTCACCTGGAATGTTAAAATTGACACCATAGATGCATCTACTAAAAGTGTTGCAGGAGTTTTAACCTTGGCAACCTTGACCTGAAGTTAAAGGTCAAAGATCAAGTTTTCTGAAAATCTTGTTAATGCGATAACTTGAGAACAATCTCACCTACTGTAGGATTTTCAAATTCACAGCATAGATGCATACTGTTCAAACCAGGCCCATCAAACCTCACACTTGTTCACTGACTTTACTATAACAGCACTTTCTCCCCTGTTACAGATGCTTATTTTTGTAGGTTTCACCCCCCTTTGACTGCCTCAGATCCGGTACTGATAACGTGTGCAGTCCAATGTGACTTCAACAAACTCCTAAACAAATCTATATTTAGACTGGGGAAATTGTGACCCAAATATTTTTTTATTAAAAACACTGTCCCCAAGCACTTCCATTTGTCCTTCTGCACTGTAAACATGTACGTATGCATAAACCCCCCATTTGCACAGATTTCAATACTGTACACATGGATGGTCTACAGAAGGAGTGAGATTTTTAAAAAATGACCATTTTGTCCTATAATAAAGATTATAATAATCATGTTTAAAACATCCACAAGCAGAACTGATTTATCTGATTATAAAGTCTTCTTTATTTTTCCACCTTCAGTTTTCTGTGAACTTACACTGGACCCAAACACAGCAGAAAGAAACCTTGAACTGTCTTCAAACAACACAGCAGTGGTGTTGGTGAAAGAGAAGCAGCCATATCCTGATCATACAGAGAGATTTGATGGCTGGAAACAGCTGCTGAGCAGTGACGGTCTGACTGGACGCTGTTACTGGGAGGTAAAGTGGAAAGGAAGGGTTAGAATAGGAGTGACGTACAGAGGCATCAAGAGGAAAGGAGACACTGATGACTGCTGTATTGGATGGAATGATCAGTCCTGGAGTCTTTTCTGCTCAGCTCAGGGTTTCACAGCCTGGCACAATAACACACCAACAGACATAGAAACACCCCCACCCACTGCCTCTAACAGAGTAGCAGTGTATCTGGACTGGGCTGCTGGCACTGTGTCCTTTTACTGTCTTCCTTCCATAGTGTCCTCAATAAAACAGACACACCTCCACACCTTCCACACCACATTCACCGAGCCTCTCTATGCTGCGTTTGGGTTTGGACGTGAACGTGAGTTTGAGAGTGACTGTACATCCTCCTGGATAATTCTGGCTAATATCATAGAATGAATATTTCCATAGAGGATCCCAAACTGTGTGACACAGTACCCTGGCAGAGAGGTTGAGGGTCTTTCAAGATTCATTGACATTTTTTCTGCTGTATCTTTTTCATATTGCCATATAAAAAGGTCAAATCAGTGTATTTAACAGATGTATTTAACAGAACAGTAATTGTAATATTTTTATAAGCACGAGTATGAGTTGATTGTACAGCTCTGATATATCAGTTCCCAACTGTTACCTTTTTTTTATTTTTTATTTGTAAAGGAAGACACCTGAAACACTTTAATTAAAAAATTAAGACATTTAATATTTTAAAGAATCAGAAGATAGACGTACACGTGGGGCTCTCAGTTTAGGGACAGAACAGAGCGAAGTTCCTCACTAACCATAACATTTTTATACTGACATGATCTACTAGCAAACCGATGACTGTGAGCTGCAGTCTAGCCTTCGTCCTTGGTTCATCGTTCGTGAAAGTGGACGTGGAATGTGTGTGAAAATAATATTTGCTTGTGTGCGAATGTTTTATCATGCTTTGGACTTACCGTGGAAATCTAATGGTATTTGGGCTGAGTGGGTTCCTTTAAAAACAAAACAAAAGAAAATACTTCAAGAATGAAGACTAACTAGCTGGTGTGGTTATTACCAAAAGTATTCACTTGTCTGCCTTCACACATGTATGAACTTGAGTAACATCTTTTTCTTAATCCATTAAGATGAATAGAAATAATATGATAAGGCTGAAAGAGCTTCAACTCTTCTGGGAAGGCTTTTCACAAAGTTTAGGAGTGTGTTTATGGGAACTTTGACCATTCTTCCATACAATGATATTGGACATGAAGGCCTGACTCTCAGTCTCTGCTCTAATTCAACCCAAAGGTGTTCTATCAGGTTGAGGTCAGGACTCTGTGCAGACCAGTCAAGGTCTTCCACGTCTTTATGGACCTTGCTTGGAACAGAAAGCGGCCACCTGCAAACTGTTTCCACAATGTTGGGAGCATAAAACTGTCCAACAAAATATAACAAATTACACCATACAGTGTATCACAAAAGTGAGTACACCCCTCACATTTCTGCAGATATTTAAGTATATCTTTTCATGGGACAACACTGACAAAATGACACTTTGACACGATGAAAAGTAGTCTGTGTGCAGCTTATATAACAGTGTAAATTTATCTTCCCTCAAAATAACTCAATATACAGCCATTAATGTCTAAACCAGCGGAAACAAAAGTGAGAACACCCCTAAGAGACTACACATGTAAATGTCCAAATTGAGCACTACTTGTCATTTCCCCTCTATAATGTCATGTGACTCGTTAGTGTTACTAAGTCTCAGGTGTGCATAGGGAGCAGGTGTGTTCAGTTTTGTAGTACAGCTCTCACACTCTCTCATACTGGTCACTGAAAGTTCCAACATGGCACCTCATGG
>JASGAU010341008.1:4664-18029 GCA_030220045.1 Australoheros facetus
GTTGAAACTCTTTTGATAATGTAGCTAACTGTGAGTGTAAGACCTGATTTCAATTGTTAAGGGTCAGGTGATTTGGGGTGTAGTAGCTTGGGATTGGAAGCATGTGTGTCACATCTGGATCTGCTTACAGTGGCAAGGAGGGCGCCTTCGTGACAGCCAGGCACGTGGCAACAAAGTAAAACCTTTGCAGAGAAAATGTCCCAGTAACTCACTCGTGAAAGAAATGTTAGTGTGGCAAGCACTTTTGACAAGCTTAGCATTGTATTTGTAATAGACAGGGGAGGAAAGGTTGTGCAAAGTTGAACAACTTTTGGCACGAGGAGGAGATCTTTCCACTGCATGTACAGAGATATGAGGTGTCGTTTTGATTTTAACTAACAGGCTGTGTCCATCATACGTTTATCAAAGACACTAAGTCTTTTTCTTTTCTCCATGCTGCATTAAAACCGTATGGCATACTGTATATACTGGGATGCTGTGTAAAATAATGTATGTGAATCATTTTGTGCGATGAGTTGCCTTTTTTTACCAGTTATGTAAATATATAACCATGACTCTTTTGAATGTAAAACCATATGTTCCCATGTTGGCATATACCTTATCAAGGTATTACTAAATAATGTTATTTCAGTGTTATAACGTGCTTTAATGGCCCAGTCAAATTCCCTTGTCTTTTTTTTTTAACTACTGTTTTGTCAAGCAGTAGAAGAATTCTGGTCAGAATAACAGGTTCTGATTTGTAGTACGAAGGCAGATCTTTTTAAAAGGATGATGATTGCGTTTATTTTCATCGTTGCATGCATGTGGTATAATGAAAGAGGGATTTTAAAAGGTTTGTATCACAGCAGTTTTTTTGCTCCCTCTGTGGTATTTAAAAAAATGTTTTTATGCCTGTTAAGCTGGTAGGGTGTTGCACACTATTCATATGTCTAGTTTACAGTTTGTCCTTTCATGACTATTCTTCACTAGCACTTTCTCTTTCTCCTTACTCGCCTTCTAACTCCTCTGTCCTTCTCTCAGTCCACTCTCTTCGAACACTGTTTCTCACAGCTATTTCTCTCCCGCCCCCTCTGCCTCACTCGCTCTCATGGACATGACAGTGCGGGGGGATAAGGGAAGAGTAATTATGGTTCAGTGAGGCTGCCAGGTGTGATAAATGACTAATAAGGGGAGCGGAGCCCTGGGTCCTCTAAGGAGGACTATTACAGTCTTATCAGCACAGGGCTGCAGCTCACAGCCTGGCCTGGGACAGAGGCCCTTGTAGCTGTGCTCGCTCTTCTCCTAACCCTTTCACCTCAGTCATCCTCCACAGCCAGAATCAGTCAAGCCCACCCCAGAGACAATCTTCAGCTTTAACACCTTAGCTGCTGGTTCTGAACTTGTACATTTATTCTTTATTAGATTTAATGTTATATACATTTTAGTGTTAGATGTTTAAATGAGTACAAATGAGACACAATCAGCACACCTCACTGTGCTATTGTCAGTAAAACTTAGCGAGATCTCACTGTGAGAACAGGTCCTGAAGTCAACAAAATGTCCAAGCTCTGATCACTAGTGAAATGTGAGGCAACTATTTGTTTATCAGTTTGTCAGTCCAGTAATAAAACCTAAGCTGTGTAATGTGTTTAAAAGAGGTGACCTTAAAGTGGTTTAATGTATATGTCATCTGCAGATGCTGCTTCTTTTAGAGGCCACCAGTTTGTGGCATACCTCCAACAAAGCTTGGATAAACATATTACTGGTCTTTTAAAAAACTTTCTCACAAATATTTCTTTCTTCTTCTTTCTTTTTTTTTTTTTCCCAAATCGATGGTTGTCATCCATCTCTAGCAATTACAACATGGCATAGCATTAATTTCCCCTCCCTTTGGGAAAGTGCATTACATAACCTCTCTATTTGTAACTGAGCTTGCCTTTAAAAAGATTTATAGGAAAGTGTTGAATAACATTTGAGTAGACAATGCAGCCAACTCCGCTGACAAATGAAGATGATAGAATAACTTCACATTCTGCCAAAATGCTAATTAATACCTTTAAATCACATGTTTCCTGTTCATGCCTGCCAGATTTTAATCTCATTTTATGGTTAAAAAAATGAAGAAAAAATGTCATTTTCTCTTTTACCTCTTGTAGCCACTATCACATACACTATATTTCAAAAAGAATTCACTCGTCTGCCTTCACATGCATATGAACTTGAGTGACATCCCACTCTTAATCCATAGGGTTTAATATGATGTCAGCCCACCCTCTGCAGCTATAACAGCTTCAACGCTTCTGTGAAGGCTTTCCACAAGGTTTAGGAGTGTGTTTATGGGAATTTTTGACCATTTTTCCAGAAATGCATTTGTGAGATCAGACACTGATGTTGGACGAGAAGGCCTGGCTTGCAGTCTCTGCTCTAATTCATCACAAAGGTGTTCTATAGGGTTGAGGTCAGGACAGGCCAAGTTCTTCCACACCAAACTCACTCATCCATGTCGTTATGGACCTTGCTTTGTACACTGGTGCGCAGTCATGTTTGGACAGGAAGGGGCCCATCCCCAAACTGTTCCCACAAAGTTGAGAGCATGAAATAATCCAAAGTGTCTTGGTATGCTAAAGCACTAAGAGTTCCTCTCATTGGAACTAAGGAGCCAAGCCTAACTCCTGAAAGACACCCCCACACCATGATCCCCCATACACCAAACTTTACACTTGGCACAATGCAGTCAGACAAGTACTGTTCTCCTGGCAACCACCAAACCCAGACTCGTCCATCAGATTGCCAGGTGGAAAAGCATGATTTGTCACTCCAGAGAACATGTCTCCACTGCTCTAGAGTCCAGCGGTGGCATGCTTGAATGTGGCTGCTTGGCCATAGAAACCCATTCCACAAAGCTGTTCTTGAGCTAATCTGTAGGCCACATGAAGTTTGGAGGTCTGTAGCGACTGACTCTGCAGAAGGTTGGTGACCTCTGTGCACTATGTACCTCAGCATCGGCTGACCCTACTTAGTCATTTTACATGGCCTATCACTTTGTGGTTGAGTTGCTGTTGTTCCCAATTGCTTCCAGTTTATTGTATTATTTAGTAGGGAGGAAATTTCACAACTGGACTTGTTGCACAGGTAACATCATATCACAGTACCACACTGGAATTCACTGAGCTCCTGAGAGTGACCCATTCTTTCACAAGTGTTTGTAGAAGCAGTCTACATGCTTAGGTGCTTAGTTTTATACACCAGTGGCCATGGAAGTGACTGGAGCACCTGAATTCAATGATTTGGATGAGTGAGTGAATACTTTTGGCAATATAGTGTATAAACGAGACCTCCATTATGGCCAATTGTATGCTCATCTTCTTTGTCTCAAACACTCACAATAAAGCCATTCATATCGTAACCCACATTTACTAGCTGAAGATGGCTAGAGCATCCCCTCTCACCAAAAAATAAATAAATAAATAAAAATCTTACTATAAAATTAAGGAGGAACATTAGTTCCTTTTTTTTCATTTTGATTTTTTAAACTAATGAAATAACTAAGTCCATAAGATAAGACAAGATAAGATAAGATAAGATAATCTTCATTGTCGTTGTTGCAGAAACAGTGACAAATTTGTTTAGCAGCTCTTGGTATAGAGACCTGCTCTTGTACAGATAAAAACAAAGATGCTAAACAAAGAGAAGTAGTAAACAGTTACGTGTGTACATGTGCGAGAATTAGCAAGGCAAAACCTAAATCAGATACAGAGAGAGACATGTGTAGCAAAAGTTCCTTTTATTTTCCTTTACTTATTCTGGTCTATGCTAAAATAGAAGAAACCTATCAAAAGTAGCAGTCTACCACATCTCCAGCTCCAGATAAATCCCAGGATGAGCTGAAATAATCCCCTTCTCTGTTGGGTCTGTCCTTGGGTTGACTCCCAGAAGGATGTTCCCACAATACCTCTAAGGGGAGATGATTTGAAATCATCCTGATCAAAGATTTTATTTGCTCCAGCAGTTCCTTGAACACCCTTGAGTTCTTTTGGATGATAATTTTTGCCAGGTATGTCAGCAGTCAGATATTCAGGGTCACTATGAAAAGCCTAGATGAGGGGTTGTCAAATTTGAGAGAGAGTTTTTTGAGGAATTGTTGCACCCCCAAAAATCGGTTTGATACCACAAAACATATCTGAGCCTGATAATGAAGGTGACATAGCCTATTAAGCCTAAATTATCCTATCAACAGTACTAATAGGTGAACATTTTATTACATTAAAATTTAATTTATTTTAAATATTTAACCATGTGATTACTCTACAGTGTGCTGTTCATAGCTGTTTAATACTTTGCATAAAACTTTCCATTTTCATTACAATAATATCATGTTTTTGACTTACAATAAAGAAGTACCAAAGTAAAAGTAACTATTTGCTTGTTTAAGCCTACTTTGAAAGAGAGTGGCTATAAAGCTGTGCAGACCACTTTGAGTACTAGTTGTGTTTGTGCAAATTAAAAGTAGTCTACTTTGATAAAAAAATAAAATAAAAAAAAATGTATAGCTGTGTGATAGCTTTTCATTTTCTGCCAAAGTCAAAGAGAACCAGTGGACATGAACAAAAGAGCTGCTTGCAGCTCCTGAGCTGCAGGTGCAAGACCCCTGGTCTAGACTCATGAGCAAGACTCCAGGATCTTTCCTCCTTGTCATTTCAGGCAGCAACTCACCTTCAAAGAGCAGATGGAAGTCCATTTTTTTTCCCATCAGTATACTATGGCCTGAGGTGCGATGGCTGACACTGATCCCAACAACTTAACACTTTGCTACAAACTATCCCTATGTAATATACTGTCCCATAAGTAAATAACAGACAGATCACCAAAGTGGACATGTCCTTGCTGCAACTTATCATCTTAAAAATTAAGTTAGTAGCATAAAATAATGTTTCATATAAGCAAATACATTGAGAACGACTTTGAATCATTCTCAAGGACCTCGCCGCATCACTGCTTCATCTCTCAGTGGGCTCTAGTGACACACACCAAAGAACACAGTCTCCCACCAAATCCACAAATACATTTAAAAGTGCAAAGATAACGAGTTCGTCCAGCAAGAACAGCATCTGGTTTTAGACATCTCATTACAACACACCTTTCAAATCATTTCTGCCTCCAAGAATGCAATTTTTTCAGTTCATTATGCATTTAAAGGCTATGTAGTCTGGGGGCTTTTGCCCCCTGATAGGGTCTTCAAATTGATTGCCGGCTATCAAGGCTGGTTATTGAAACATGGAATGTCACTTCTCTGGTGGGGAAGGAGCCTGTATTAGTGTGTGAGGTTGAGAATTACTGGCTAGATATAGTCAGGCTCACCTCAACACATGGGCTGTGCTCTGGAACCAGTCTCCTGCAGAGGGGCTGGAGGTCACCCTTGCACACTATGGGTCATGGGAAACGTAATTTCAGTTCTCCACCAGTCTGGTACATTTGGCAGCAATTGACAATAAAAGTTGAGTTGAGTTGCCCTCGGTGAGAGGCGGGAGGCTGGGGTAGGTGTCCTTGTATCTCCTTGGCTTTCTGTCTGTACAAGAGGACGAGAGGTCACCGGTGGACCAGAGGATCACCTGCACCTTCGGGCCGGAGAACGCTTCCTGACTGTTGTTTGCACTTATGCGCCGAATGACAGTTCAGAGTACCCAGCTGAATGACAGTTCAGAGTACCCAGCTGAATGACAGTTCAGAGTACCCAGCTGAATGACAGTTCAGAGTACCCAGCTGAATGACAGTTCAGAGTACCCAGTCTTCTTGGAGTCGCTGGGCAGGGTGCTCGAGGGTTCCCCATCCAGTGACTGTCGTCCTACTGGGAGACTTCAATGCTCATGTTGGCACCAACAGTGAGACCTGGAGGGACATGATTGGGAGAAACAGCCTGCCTGAACCCGAATGGTGTTCTGTTATTGAACTTATGTGCAAACCACAGCTTGTCTATAGTGAACACCATGCTTGAACATAAGGATGACCAAAAGTGCATGTGACACCAGGACATCCTAGGTTGCAGGTCGGTGACTGATTTTGTAATCGATCATCAAATCTGTCACCGTATGTTCTGGACACTCAGGTGAAGAAAGGAGCTGAGTAGTTAATTAATCACCACCTGGTGGTGAGTTGGATCAGGTGACGTGGGAAGATGCTGGATAGACCTGGTGCACTTAAATGTATAGTGAGGTTGGGGGCTTCAGTTGAAGCAGAATACAGCTCAGGGCTGAAGCAAAACTTGAGTGTGGAAGGTGTTCGGTGAGGCCATGGAAAAAGACTTTCAGATTGCCTCAAAACAATTCTGGCAAACTGTCAGGTGACTCAGGAGGGGAAAGTGGTGCTTTACTCACACGGTGTATAGTGAGGTGCTGCTGACTTCAACTGAGGCTATAGTCGGGCAGTGGAAGGAATGCTTTGAGGACCTGGCACACCTTCTGTAGAGAAAGCAGTCTGGTCCAACTATCGGGGGAACATACTCCTCAGCCTCCGCTGGAAGGTCTATGCCAGGGTGCTGGAAAGGAGAGTTTGTCTGTTAGTCGAACCTCTGTGGCCACCACTGTGGCAAAGTGCTTGCTCATAGGTGGTCATTTTGACTGTTGGGTTTTCGCTATTATTATTGTGGGGTCTTTACCTTACAATATAAAGTGCCTTGAGGCAACTGTTGTGATTTGGCGCTACATAAATAAAATTGAATTGAATTGAATTGTAGCCTTGGTGAAGGCATTTGACCGTGGGGTATCCTGTGGAGGTGGGGGTGTTGCAGGAGTATGGGGTGTTTGGCCTGTTGATGTACGGCAATCAATCCCAATCAATCACTGCAGTGAGAGCTTGGTCCACATTGTCTGTAATAAGTCGGACTAATTTCTGGTGGGTGTTGGACTTTGTCAGGGCTGCCCAATCCTGTTTTGAATTTTTATGGACAAAATTTATAGGCATAGCCAAGCGGTGGAAGGCTTCCACCATGGTGGCCTCAGGATCTTAATATCTGGTTTTTGTGGACCACATGGTCCTGTCAAGTGGTGGCCTCTAGTTCACACTGGAGTGGTTTGCAGCCAAGTGTGAAGCGGCGGTTATGAGAAACATGTCCTACTGCAAGAAGGCCCTGGGTTAGACCCAGGACACACTGGATAGTTCATATCTCTCGGCTGGCCTAGAAATGCCTCAGTGTTCCCCTGGATAAGATGCATGAGGTGGCTGGGGAGAGGGAGGTCTAGGTTTCTTTGGTTAGGCTGCTGCCCCCGTGACCCAGCCCCAATAAGCAGAAGTGGATGGATGGATGGATGGTTGGTTGGTTGGTTGGTTCCACTCTCAAACTACATTGCCAGTCCAGGACAGCTGTGCTCAGCAGATTTTGGGAAAGTAAGCACATCTCCATAAATTTATAGAGAAACAGCTCAAATGATTTCAGACTGGGATATTTCCACTTTACCATTATTATGCACTTATTTTATCAAGTCTATCTGGCAGAATCCCCTACCATGTGTTTGAAAAAATATTGAAGATCCTCCTTCAGAAATAAACATGGAGACTCAGGAAAGCCATATACTCTGAGGTTCTGTCTGACAATAGTCTTTTCTTTCTGCCAAACATTTCCTGTTCATAGACAAACTAAATCAGTATCTAAGTCAGCATCTGTCACCATCAAGAAAAAAAAAACTATAACCAATTATGGACTGTCAGAAAAAAGGCAACATTTTAAATACTGATACCTATAAAGCCAAGCTGTGGCTCCATAGTGCAGTAGTTTACACATTTGCCCAACAAGCCAAAGAACCCTGGTTTAATCCCAGGAGGGGACACAAATCCCTTTGGGGTTGCATCAGGAAGGACATCCGGTGCAAAGATCTGCCAAAGCAAAATATGTGGAGCCTACCCACTGTTGCAACCCCTTGTGAATAAGGGAGCAGTCCAAAATAGCTTTACTTATAAAGCCAAACTCTGAGTGATTCAAATATATGTGTTATTTTCATTGGGTCAGGAAGCGAACTCCTTTAATTCAGCCTCTTCATAAGGTTCTCTAAATTTCTCATTGTCTATGGGATGCCAAGCTAAATAACAGAAAGAAAACAGTCACACTAAAGGTTACACTAGATCTTAAAAACATCCAGTGATACATGTTGTCAGATGATCTCATTCACATGCACTAAATTTTGTATAAATACAAGTATTACAAATATTTTGCACGTATTCCAAGCAATTTAACTATCTAATGATAGATCTGAATTGATTTACTCTTATCTAAATGGTTAGAGACCAGTCAGGATCTGCCGGTAGAGTGATCATAATCAGCTGTCTAAACTGTGTGAACAAAAATTATGTCAACAATTTTAGAAGAAAGTAAATGGCATTTATCTACATTAAACGTCTACTGCCTCCCTGATTTAAAATGTCATCAAGTGCCAATTGTCTTCTTTAACCATATAGGTAGGAGAGCAGATAGCTTTTTAGCATCCTCTCTGGGCTGATGTTTTCAGAGAAAATGAATGACAAATGAGTAAAACATACACCCAATCCTTTAACCCCCCATCTAAAACTCAGGGCTAATTCATAGCTCCGTTGATTACCCAGGGGAATTCTTTTATCTCCCCCATTTCATTCCTGAAGCGCTTCGCGGACATTTTAATGGCTGCACTTTCATCGTCTGTCAGATATTTAAATGGAGAAGTGCGTGTGCGTGCTGAAGAGAGAAGCAGCGTGGGGGCCATCTCAGATTCTGCATGTCAATCTTTAATGCCTAGAGATATGGACGAGCTCTGACCTCTCACTCTGTCATTCTCCTTCTCCCTTGCATAAATTGACCTCTTGATAATCATTTCCTGCTCCTATCTGCTGTAACGAGTGTTCCAGAGTACTTGGCAGTCACGTGAGTCAAAGAGAGCCATTAGGGTTGAGAGATTGACCCCTCTGCTGTGACTAGACCATAGAGCCATCCTCTGACATATGGACTACAGTAAGACTGTCATGGCAAGTGAATTTCACTCTGCCTATTATGACCATGAACATCACAGGAAGACATGTAATAGAAGGAGGACCACTGGCATAATGAAACTGCAAGTGCGAATCATTTGCCATTATTGCTATCAGTTGGTAGTTACAGCTAAAGGAATGTGTGGCAAAAGAAACAGAATGAGAGGGTGAATCAAGAGGGACTGTGTAGTTTGACAAATGCCAAGTTCAAAATTGTGGGCACACTATTATTGTCTGTATTATGTCTCTGAGGTATTCTGTAATATTTTGGCTCGAGTGCCACTTGCCCATTAAGAAGTTGCTCCCTGATGGTATTGCCTATTGAGCACTGCTGCTTACCTGGTTTAACACCAATTTAATGAGGCCCCAGTTTCCTGTCTCCTTCCCAGGCCACACTACTGCAGCCTTATGCATATGGCTACACACCTGCTCCACAGTAGTGGCTATTCACAGATGACCTGACATTTCAGACAGCAGAATTTAAGGCCACCAGAACCAATATTATCCCTGTCTGCATTATTGTTTCAATCTAACGAATCAATCTTTTTTGCTTCTTGCCAAATGATATTGTCTCATATTTGTGTGTTCTAACCAAGATCCCTCAATTTCATGTGATATATAAATTTGCCCTAGATGAATGGAAAGAAAGAAAGGATAGCTGAAAATGTTAACATCATGCCTTCTCTAATTCTCTAACTGTATACTCCCATTTAGCTCCAGATACAAATTCTGCCTAATTAGTTTACTTAATCCTTACAAGAGTAATGGCCACACACCAGTGGTCCTCAAATGAACATTTAATCCTTTTGGGGGCACCTCTAATCCTTTAATATTAAAAGCTAAATAATCAAATGTAAGTATTGATCTAATTACACATGAATTTCTCTGGAGAGCTCTGAAAATTAAATGTGTTCCATAAGCAGGGTATAGCCCATAATATAAGTCAGACTCTCAGCAAATATGTAGTAATAATAAGCTAGATAGCATTTTTTATATCAATTTAGACTTTGATGAAATTGGTTGCCAGATAAGTATAATGTACCAATTTTTAAAATCCTTTTTAGAAATTTAAGAAAGAAACTGTCATGAAATCAAAATCCAGTTCTCAAAAGTATACAGTATTTGAGTAGGAAGCAGGGTGCATATACTCGTACTGAATGTATTAATTTGAAGTTCATTTTAGTAACCATATTTCAAATTTCTAGATCTCAGTTGCAGACATCCACAGAGTGACAACAAATTTATTGACATAAAGAACAACCAGTAGCCCCAGTGGCCATAGTGAGTGATGCTAACTATTATGAAATTTGTAGTTGGTATGTCTCAACCTAGGTCCTGTCAAAAAATTGTGTCCACCATCAGTGAAATGATGGCAAAGACAGTCTAAAACCCTCTTCAGACTAGGAATATATGACATCTCTTTTCTCATTCATAACCTAAGTGCCATTTACAGTCTTTAAGACTGCATTATTACCATGAACATAGGGGACACTCAGTCATGCTTCTTGCATTTGAAATGTGTTTGTATCAGTAGCATCATTTAATTGCATTAGAGAGTGAATAGACATTAAGATGTTAAGTTACAATACATAATTTATGTTTGTTCACATAGTGTAATTGTTTTCCTAGGTAACTGTTTTTACTCATCTTGTAGTTAACATAAGTGAAAACTGAAAATATATAAGTGCTGGACACATTAGTGTGGCAGCATGTAAAATGTCTTTAACCACCCAAAATCAGCGCTGTCACATAATTTTAAAGATAATAAAACAGGTTTTATTGTCTTTATGCACTTAGAAAAAACGTCTTTTGATGCTACATGCATTTTAGAGGGCAGACAAGCTGCACTTTGAATCTGTCCATGCTTTATTTTAAACTGCTGTAATGTATAAACGGTTACAGCAGGTCAGTAGTCTCACTGAGCTGTTGTAACTGATTATATTTCAGGCTGCTTAAAATGTTTTTAGGTAAGAGCTAATGAGATTACTTCTGTGATGCTTCAGTAAAAGTTTAAGATAGCCTATATTAATGTAAAGGGCTTAATTCTTTATTTATATATTGTTTTGTAACTTTGGATTCATATGTGTAGGAACATACATTTAATGGGGGAGTTATTCTTTTCCTGTGAAGTATTTAGTGTATTGCTAAAGAACACATGTTTTGTGCCCTTGGTAGTTGGCGGTGCACTGGACTGGAAATGTAATTGGTTTTGTTTGTTTTCTGAGGAAATGCAGTTTTGTGCTTATGTAAGTGAATAATTTTTAGACAAACATGTACCCCAACTTGGCTGGCTCATAGGAATACCACAGCTGTGTGTTGAAAAATAGATGGTTGATATAATCGCTGAGCAAGAAAAAAAAAAGCGTAAATGCAAAGCTCTAAATCTTTTTAAATAGCTACATTTGTACTGAGCAAGAGGAGTATGCAGATTTATAGATCCTGTAAATGATATTAGAATTTTGAAAGAATGCTCTGTTTTTGAATTCAGCTTCACTCAATCTGATATGTGTTATATAAGATCATGTATGAATATATTTTCACCTGCGGGTGCTTCAGTGGTCCACTTGCATGCTATAAGACTTGCATTGTGAAGGAAAAGCAAAGAAAAACAAGACAGAAGCTGGCAAGAAAACTATCCACAAAAGTAGTACAAAAATAGAAGAAAAGTTTAGTTTTTATTTGAGTAAATGGGCTTATTCGACCTAGAATTAAGCCGTACTGAGCTGATATTAGTGTAACTGACTACCAACCTACTGAAAGCAAGTAAAACCATTTTCATACAACTACACTGTAAAATATAAACTGGAAGAGGCGGCAGATTTTGGTGTTGATGTATCTCAGAATTACAGACCGTATTCTTTATAAAAATTAAACAGTAAAAGAACATACAGATATACTTTGGGTATGACCATCTTTATCTTCAACATAGCCTGAACTCTCTGGGGCAAGCTTTCTTGTGATTCCTTAAAGTAGTCTTCAGGAATACTTCTCCAGGCTTCTTGAAGGACAATCCTTTGGAATCACTGACATGCTGAAAAATGAAGCCAATCAGACACTTTTCAGGTACTGTTGCATGGTGGTTCAAACTCTGTCTTTCATGTTTCCATCAGTTCCCCAATACCATTGGCTGAAATGCAGCCCCAAAACATATCAGAGCCCCTACCATGTTTTACAGATGGCTGTAGGCACTCACTGTTGTCCCTCTCTCCTGGCTTCCTCCATACATACTGTATTGACAACGATTTGAACTTGCTGTAGATAGGTTTTTAGGTCTGCCACTTCTTCTTTTGTCCTCCACTCGTCCAGTTTCCTCAAATGTTTTTTCCTTGCACAAAGGAGCAGATGCAGGTCCTGCTGATGGGTTAAGGACCTTCTATGGCTCTGTCCAGCTCTCCTAGAGGAACTACCTGTCTCCTGGAATTCTCTCTATGCTCTCTATGTGTTTCTGTTTTTCTTTTTTTTTTGAGCAATGTATTTTAGTTATGACCTACTTCTAACAATTGTACATACTTCTTACATCCTGGAGGTTGGGCTAGGAGTCAGTTGAACTGCACACACTCTGTTTTGTTAGAAACACTAGGTTTAGGAGTGCTGCGTCCTACTGTAATTTAGTTTTTTCCCTAACGAACAGGGGTCAAAACAATGTTTATTCTCCAATCCATAAAATTAGTGGCAGTTCCAGATTAGATACCAATGATTAGAAACTTCTCAGGGACTCACAGGTGGAACTCGCCATTGACATCTGATGTTCCCTGTTCATATTGAAGAATATGATGCCATCATTCCAAGATCTGGAGAGCTCCCAATGCTGTCAGAAAAAAAAAAAAGAAAATAATTTGAAATAGATCATTACATTGTTGTAGCAAAAGAAAATATAAGTGGTACAGAATTTCTGTCAAGTTGTCCAGGACCAGCTGCCCCTGCAAATCTAGCCATTTGAGTACATCATATAATGTAAAATGAAGTCTCCAAGGAACCCAAAATGTCATCACAGGATTTCTAGGTAATGCACAGGCAGAAAGAGATTGCATAGATTTGACCTGGATGGGAGGTGAGCCAGAAAAAAAGCGTCTACTGTCAAAAAAAATAACTTAAAAGCTACAAAACGGTTTGCCACTGAACAAAGAAGCGGGACAACAAGGATGAAAGTTTGTGTAGATTCATGGCTAATATTGTACGTATACAAGATGGGAAAAATGTGCAAAGACATTTTTTGGCACATTTCTAAAGACATTTCTATGCATTGTTCTTTTTTTAAAAATATATCCATTCGCTTCCGCTCATCCTGTTCAGGGTCACGGGGGGGCTGGAGCCTATCCCAGCTGTCATGGGGCGAGAGGCAGGGTACACCCTGAACAGGTCGCCAGCCTGTCGCAGGGCTAACACAGAGACACAAAC
>JASGAU010341012.1:0-11873 GCA_030220045.1 Australoheros facetus
CAAATCACAAATTTACAAGTACAAACCTCTAACTATCGAACGTCATACTGCGCATGCGTTAAGAGACGATCTTTGATGGAGAAAGTGAACGGTGTTGATTTTTTTTATATTTTATTTATATATTCTGTATTTTATTTTTAATTTAGTATTTATTTTCAAGAGATTGTAGAAGTGCACTAGATTTCAAGGTATTCACTGTTCTTTAAGTGCAATAAATGCAGTGTCTTTACAAAGTCAGTGAGTAATCGTGTTAAATAATCGTGAATTCAGTATTGACCAAAAATAACTCTGATTATGATTTTTTCCTATAATCGAGCAGCCCTACCCATGAGACAAGATCTTGCATGGTACGCCATACCGAGGCAGTTAATGCTCATTTTATGTTTTCTCCATTTCCGAATAATTACACCTACAGTTGTCATGGTCTCACCGAGCTGCTTGCTGATGGTCTTGAAGCCCATTCCAACCTTGTGCAGGTTTAAAATCTTGTGCATGATGTCCTTTGACAGCTCTTTGGCCATGGTGGTGGAGTATTTATAATTAATTGATTGATTGTTATTTTGTGCCACATGGGCGCACAGTCAATCTGTGGGAGCCCTATATTCTGGCTCAGGTGTAGGGTATCAAATACATATTTCACTCAGTGACATGCAAATCAATGTATCACTTTTATGTAATATTTTTTTTCTGGATTTTTGGTTGATATACTGCCCCTCTCCATACCTTGCATCTTGCCCTATGACAGCTGGGATAGGCTCCAGGCCCCTGTGACCCTGATTTGGATAAACGTAAGAAAATTGATGGATTCTATCTCTTTCCATTAAAATGAAACTGCCATTAAAAAATTAGAGACTGTTCAATTTTTTTTTGTAAGTGAGCAGGGCATGAAATGATTATATCCCGCACTCCGTCCATCCATCCATCCATCCATCCACCCGTTTGCTCTCCCACCTGTCCAGCCTGTTATATACCAAATTTAACAAATTTTTTTCTTTTAAATGCCATCAACTTTATTTGTAGTATTTCTTTGTACTGTAATATTAATAGATTAAGGATTAGTAGCAGACAGTTGGCAAGTTGAAAATATGTGTCATCAATATGCTGTCTGCATAGCAGTTGGCTAGTTTGTTTTTGTGAGGTGGTCATCACTGTTCCTTTCAACCCATGAAAAAGTATTTATTCTGCATCTTTGTACGTTTATTTTATATTTTTACTTCTGGATGCAATCATACCTATTTGGTTGGTCTTTGTGCAACACAAACCATTTTTTTCTATAAAATCTCAATACACTTAAAAGCTGTTCTCTTTTTTCAGTTAACTCTACCTTCTTTTTTTTATCTACCAAGTCCGTCATTTCTGACAGGGATAATCTTTCCTTCAGGGATTATGAAGCTCTCCTGTAGTCATCACTTTTTGTCAGCTTAGCTCATATTAGCCAGCAACCCGTGGCTTAACGGTCTGAGCTTTGTATCTCTGTTCAAAAGGAACACCAGAGATTTGTGCCACAGTTCAGCCATAAGTCATTTATACCAGCATAGTGATCGTTCACAACCCCCAGTTCTGCAGTCAAAGTCCAATAATTGAAGATGAAGCACCAAGATGTTCCCAGAGGTATTCAAGTAATACCATTCTTTAAAAAAAAAATGAGTGTATGAGTATATTGGAGCTAGTAGGAGTAAGCCTCCTGCCCCTTACCTTATCTTCTGGGGGCAAGATACTACATAATAGGTTAGTTAGATTCTGAACTAGAACTTAGATTCTGAAGTTTTGGTCTTGAAGGTCAGAATGAATTCCAGCTGTGACTTAATAGCCCAAGTGAGTTGATCTCAAGGAAAAACCAGAGGGCAATAAAAATTGAGAATAGAGCCCCAGTAGCTTCTGAAGAGCAATTTCAAAATTAGTGATTCACCATGACACACAGCAAATGGTCTCTCAATCAGAAAAGGACATGCACCCACCAAACAAAGTGCAGAGCTGAATAAACAACTCTGTCTGCCCCAGTATTTGCTTTTGATAGGCTGTCTGACTCCCCAGTGTGGCATCTAGTGACAGGCCTGCAGAACACTGAGTTTTTGATTTGTGAGTCTTTCCCATTGCTCAAAAAGCCCAAAGGCTGCTTGACTGAATTAGGAGTTGAAGTGTTATCTCCCCGACAGAGGGAGAGTGCTGATTGCTGCCCTCATTGGTAGTGTAGAGCACGTCTGCCTGGTGTAATAGCTGCCATAGAAACCGCATCAGCCAAGTAATTGTTTAGGCAACCTCAGAAAATTAAGAGGACAACATTAAAATGTGTTTGCTTGGCTTCATCCTGCTTCTCTGGGGCTATATATGTATACAAATTTTTTTTTTTTTTAATCAAGTGTTCCATTTGTGGTACCGCAGTGCCACAGAAGATTGACAGCTTAGGACCAAAGAGCAACAAGGTGTATTATCTTAGTAGTTTGTCTCCTGAGATTTGGCTGCAATGTTGAAATGTTAGGGACTGTTGGTAATTGTATGTTGATTTGTTCCAATGTTGTCGTTGAACTATACTAACTAGTTAAGAAAAGCTCTCCGAGCACTATACCATATACCAACAATATTCTTTTATACTGTTAGTTTCAAAAAGAGCAGGGCTTTTCATCAAATCAAAAATTTTCCATTAGAGGCAGTTTTTTTCTTTTCAGTCATCACAGTGAAGATTAACATCTTGGGACCATAGCAATGGAGAACAAAGCTAACTGCATATCGAGTAGAAGGCAAGACCATGAAGTCCTTTCCTTGCATTCCTTTCATGTCACTGCACTATATGCTGTAGGTTTGTTGTATATTACACAGATGGTACAGAACTTTGTGTTCAGCATTTTGAAAATTATAGGCTTCCTTCATGCCACACCATACACAGGCTAGGTTTACAGTCAACTCTTAATTAAGCCACACTTGAGATCTACAGTTATAATGTCACGTGGGCAGTGTTTGGTGTAATGTTTCAAAGTAACACATTAATTTAATCAGATTTTTTTTTTCTCTAATGCAGTAATGTGACTAATTACCGTACTAAACTCTTGCACTTGTGTTACTATTAGGTGTCTTCAGTTCAGGAAAATGATTGGGCTGTCTCCAGCTTTTGAGGATATTACTTTTAATTTGTTGTGGGAAGGGACAGGAATGTGATGGTAAAGTGCATACTGAGCTAAGAAGTGTCTAAGAAATCTGCTGCCAATATAAGAATAAGAATAACTTTATTGATCCCAGAGGGAAACTCGTATGTCTGACAGCTCATCTGCTGTTTGTATGAGAAGTGCAAAGCCTGATGGCAGTGGGTACAAATGACTTTCTGTATCTTTCCGTTTTACAACTTTATGTTGTTCCATAAAGATTTGCTCAGGATGGCTTCTTAAGTATTTAGTGTGCATTTTTCTACCACCTCTCCCAGCGTGTCCAGTCTGGCTCCAATTACAGAGCTTTCCTTGCTAGTTTGTCCCATCTCCTTGCATTCTTGTTTCCATTGCTGCCCCCCCAGCAAATTGCAGCATAGAACAGCACACTTGCCACCACAGACTGATAAAAGATCTTCAGCATTTTACTGCAGATGTCAAGTCATCTTAATTTTCTTAACAAAAAAGAGAGTGCTCTGCCCCGTTTGTATAGTTTGTCTGTTTTCAGGGACCAGTCTTGTTGCCACCTCTATGTTCAACTTTCTCAGGCTGGAGAGGGGCCTTAATCTTCAGAAAACTACCGTACTATCATTTCCCTTGTCTTAGAAGTGTTCAATACGAGGTAGTTTTTGTGACTCCAGTCGCTGAAGACTTCCTGCCCATTAGTGATACACGTCACAATGACATGTCATCTGAGTATTTCTGGATGTGGCAGGACACAGAACAGTATTTGAATTCTGCTGTATACAATGTGAAAAGGAATGGAGCCAGGATAGTCCCCTGTGGAGCACTGTTGCTGCTCAATAATGTCCAAGAAATACAGTTCCCCAACCTGACGAACCTTTCTGTCAAGTAGTTTGTGATCCAGGAAACAAAGGAAGAATCTACACCTATCTCTGTGAGCTTGTCTTTGAGGTAGCTGCCACATTAGAGATGCAAGGAGATGGGGTAGCTGTGGTGGAGAAGCACACTTGTGGAGAAGAAGACTGAGGTAGCATTGAAGATGCCAACCTATTAGGGAGAATAAGGAAGCAGTGGAAGTGGGTGTGACCGCAGAGTCAAATCTACAAAAACAGCATAGAGCTAGTAGACAAACCCAGGATGATGTTAAAGCTGAGTGTATGCCAAGCTCAGCCAAGCAGCCAGTGCATGACTTTAACTAAAGCAATGATGAGCAGTCTTGTTATATTATTGTAGCCTTGATTTCTGCCTGTACCTGTTTCTACAGTGGAATCATTGTGGTGATAGGTGATAGCTGTGAAATGCTCTTTGGGCTTTTTTTTTCAGCTTTGCTGTCTGTGTTTTGATACACTAAAAGAAATATCTTTTGTGTCCTCATCAGGTTAGGGATTTGTATCCGAGTGTGTAGTCTAAGGTTTTGTATTGTTAAATGTAATTATGTGGCAGTGGATCTCAGACCATGTTACAGAGTAATGCAAAAGTAATATAACTAATTAATTTCTCCAGGGAGCAGTCAAGTAACACCACTATGTTTTAGAAAAGAAATAATACAAGTAACAATAATAATAATAAGTAATCACGTGTTATACATTACTTTTTAAAGGAACAACCCCAATTCTGCACATATGGCAGTGTGCATTTTCTATAGGAACAGTAAAGGAGTCAAAATCTACAGAGTAGGTTTGTATGGTTTGACTCCTTTACTGTTTGGATAAGAATGAATCCAACCTAATTTATGTTTGCTACAACTTGGATTGTATTTTTGTAAATTATCATTTACACTGGTAATTTTAACAGTATGTACACAATCCTGTTTAAAGTAGCAATCTAAAGTCGTTTGCCCCAAATCTTTGATTCAGTCTTTGCTTTTGAGTACAAACCTGTGTATAGCACAGCTTCATATCTGCCACAAGCGCTGCATGCCCTGCCTTATAGGAGCAGTTTTTATCTGAGTAGGATGATGGTTCAGTAAGGTTAATACTGTTCTTTGCTTCCAGGGTGTTACGGTGTGGACGGTGAGAGCGACTCGATAATGAGCTCAGCCTCGGAGAATTCAACAGAGCCTTGGTTCTGTGATGCCTGCAAGAATGGAGTGACTCCCAGTTGTGAGCTTTGCCCCAACCAGGATGGCATCTTCAAAGAGACAGACGCTGGGAGGTGGGATACAGTAGCACACTGACCTTCTAAATGGCACCTGACCCTGGTCAGTTGCCATTTAGAAGAAGTGGAACATGTTCAGAAACAAATAACAGCTAATGATCTGTGCTATTCAAAATGCTGCAGGCATCCAAAGACTATCTGAATTGTATATATATTCAGTGCTGAGGAGAAAAGCAAGTTGGATTAAGGAGGAGAGAGAGAACTGTTAGAGGAATGAGAAAGAGGAATGGAGGGAGGAGAAGAGATAGAGGAAGAAAAGGAGTGAGAGAAAAGACTGTGTTATGTGAAGCGTGGAGACTTCAGCCACGTTATCGCTGATAGTGCTCCTCAGCCAGGCTCCACACGAATTTACTACTTCACTAGAGCATGAAAAACACAGCAAATTAAACTGTGAAGCGGTTGCTTGCTAGAGATGGATATCTTTATATTGGACTTTGGATTCTCTTCCCTAAAGTCCACATTTGAAATTGTGTCACACCAAACTGTAGCCTGAGTCTGGGGCTACATAAATCTATGAGTCCATTTCTTTTTGAGTATAAGAGAAACTCACTGCAGCCAATTTCATGATATTAAGTGTCTTATTGTCAGTAGTAATTTTCTGCACTAAATGCAAAAATAAAACACAGCCATGGTTAATAATCATTTTGTGAAATCAGCATGCAGGAATCAGAATGTTTAAAATGCTACTTTAGAGAAGTATCTTGAGGCATTTCAATTCAGGATTTTTGTATCATTGGGAAATCTTTCTCTTCAGTGAGCCAGTTATTCACCCATTTTACTTTTATTCTTTGATGTTTTCAGGTGGGTGCATGTGGTTTGCGCTCTTTATGTTCCTGGAGTTGCATTTGGGGACATTGACAAGTTGCGACCAGTGACACTCACAGAGATGAATTATTCAAAATACGGGGCCAAGGCAAGTTCTCTTTTTGCTCACTTAAAACGATCAACTTCAGTGTAAATGGCATTTATCATTGAAGCAAGATTTAAGTTTGATTAGTTTATTCTGACTGTTGTTTAATTAATTTTGCATACTTATTTTCCACAAGCAGTTAGAAGAAGCTACATGTTGTGAAGGAAATTTAGGTTGCTCACTCCATTTGCAACCTTTAAAATGTTGTGTTGTACCTCCAGGCTGTTTTCAGACATTTGTTTGCAGAAAAGCAGATTCAAAACACCTAAAATTCTCAACTTACCGTAATCAGAATTGATTTGCTACTGTAGAGTTTGAATAAAATTACAATTCTGGCAGAAACTGACTAATCAGAAGTATCAAGAGTGGCAAGTGCCACCCCTAAAGTTACTGACGTTACCCTTGAGCAGGCACTTTGTAGGGCCAAACTTCCGAGTCCCAGGAAGAAGTTCCAGAAATGTGTCTTTACCGATGCTGAGAATGAATATTCAAGTGTGTAGTGTAGTCACTCTGAGCTCATAACTAAGTGAAGTAATTGTGCTAAATACAATTCAAGTGTTGATTAAAAGGTGAGGTTGATTTATCAGATGACATGTGTGAGCTGAAAGCAGTTGAGTTGGTAATTCACATGGAAGTTTAAGCATCATTTTAGGCATTCCTTCTTGTTGAGTCTTACTGACCACTGAGGAATAATTGTAATAGTAGCTTCAGAGTTTCAGTGGATATTCTAAAAAATCTGTCAAAGCATTGATGGGAGTTAACAGTGAAATAGTTTAATAGTGGCATTTTGAAATTAAGAGTTCCCTACTCTGTTCTGTGTAGGAGTGCAGTTTCTGTGAGGACACTCGCTTTGCCAGAACTGGTGTGTGTATCAGCTGTGATGCAGGAATGTGTCGATCCTACTTTCATGTCACCTGTGCACAGAGGGAGGGGCTCCTGTCTGAGGCTGCAGCGGAGGAGGTAGGGGTCAGCAGCCTAACACCAACAGTCATATTATTACTGAAAATTCTTCCCTCACAAAGAAACAAGACCATGAATATGCAAATATTTTCCATTTCAACACTTTCAGGAATGGATACTTGAAACTTTGAGTGTTTTTAATGTACACGATATTGCCAAAATTATTTGCTTGTCTGCCTTCATACATATATAAACTTGAATGGCATCCCATCCTTAATCCATAGGAGTTTAATATGTCAGCCCACCCTTTGCAGCTATAACAGCTTCAGCTCTTCTGGGAATACTTTCCACAATGTTTATGAATATATTTATGAGAATTTTTGACCAGTCTTCCAGAAGTGCATTTGTGAGATGGCATCCTATCATGGTACCATGAGTTCACTGAGCTCCCGAGAGTGACCCATTCTTTCACAAATGTTTGTAGAAGCAGTCTGCATGCCTAGGTGCTTGATTTTATACCTGTGGCCATGGAAGTGACTGGAACATCTGAATTCAATGATTTGGATGGGTGAATACTTTTGGCAACATAGTGTATAGAGTGTACAAAGAAGTTTACCAAGTTTGCACCAGAGGTAGTTGTGATGTCAAAAGCACTCAGAGATATTTACAACAGTCAGCAAAATCATTTAAAAGCATGCTGTAGATTATTCTGCAGAAATGTGGATTTTGTTTCATGGCTATTGGCTGTTAAAACTGGGAAGTGAACTTGATACCATTAATTCTTCTGTCAGGTCACAGGTAATTCAGTCCTTAGCTGACAACAACACTGACCTGTTAAACAAAGCAGCATTAGCTGTCAAAGTGTAAGCAGCATATGTTTAGTGACTGCTAAAAGAAAACAAAAAAGCAAAACAAAAAGCTGTTTCGTTTTGGGTTTGCACCACTCATGCCTCTTGCTGAAGTGCAAAACAACTAAATTTGACTTGTGGACTTTGTGTCAGAATGGCTTTCTAACATTTGAACTGAAAAGTCCATTTTATCCCAAACTATTTAAACCAAACTGTGACTGAAAAGTTAAAAAAAATAAAATAAAGTCCAAAAGTAGTAGACTTTTTTTGATTCATACAGGTCTCAATACTGAACCTCTTTTCCTGTGTTTGAACCATCCACCACAGCCTCCTACCCTTTGGTGCTCTTAACACCATTTTTTCCCCCCACACTTGTTACCCTAATGGAAAAATAAAGTTATAAACCTGCTTTAAAAAAAAAAAAAATTATAAAGCAAAAGAAAACCGTTCAAATCAACCTGAGAATGGAGCCGCCAGTTTTATTTTTTCACACCTTCCGCATAGGACTTCTGTCAGTATGGCATCTACACCAGAATAATCCAAAGTTCAACACTAGGAATTGGGGCATTTCATTCAATAATGGATATTAATAACTAATGTTGAATACATTATTATAGGGGCCTTATGCTTTCTATGTTCTTTTGGAATATTATTTGTCACTGCAGTTAATAACTATTAATTAACTGGTTTTGTGTTTCCACCAAGCACCACAAATACAAATGATTCAACAAAAACCATTTTCTTAAGCCCATGATTGTTTTTTATTTCCTCAGGATATCGCTGATCCATTTTTTGCATACTGCAAACAGCACGCAGACCGCTTTGACAGGAAGTGGAAAAGGAAGAATTACCTGGCCTTACAGTCTTATTGTAAAGTCTCCCTGCAGGAGAGAGAGAGACAGCTTACTCCCGAAGCTCAGGTAAGGATCGCTCGGTGTCCGCTCAGGAATCGCCTGAAAGCCTGTCCACATGTGGCCTTTATAATGTCAGAGACACACTAAACTATGTATAGTTTCTAAATAATATTTTATCCTAAAACAAGCAGATAGAAAGTTACTCTGAACTACCACTGATCATTTCTCTCAGTTCCAGCTCCGTTTCACTAATGCAATTTTATTTAATGTACCTCCCCAGGGACTACAGATGGAAAAAAGCAGTTTTGCTAAAACCTGACACAATGCATCTCTCCTGGTTTTATAGAAGATCAATTTTTAATGCTTTGTTGATGTTAATGTTTTGTGTACTGTCCCTGTCTAAATAAAATTAAAAATGAGAAAAAAAATGTTTTATGGTTTTTTTTTGATCTAGTACTAGATCAAAAAAACCCCATAAAACTCATTATATCAAACCTAACATGAACTGAACCACTAAAGATATCAGTAAAGATTTTCATCTCGTGTCACAAACCCACTATATTATCTGTTGATCAAGTTTGAGAAATGTCACAGTTACAGCATTTGCTGTAGATGGTCTAAATCAGACTGAATGCTTACATAAGATTGACACATTACAAAAATTCCCAGTTACACAAAATGTAAGCACTATCCGGTCTTTAAGTCCGACGTCATTTCCGGGTCCAAATGCTCCTAAATAAACAGCAATGGAAGAACCAGTGACTGTTCACTATTACAGAAGACTGTAACATACCTTATCAACTGCAGCCATTTCCTCCTCTCTTTCTCATCGGTAAAATGACAGCTGAGTGTGGTTTTTTTTTTTTTTTTAATTTTTATTTCTTTATTCGGATTGGTTAAAACAACGAGGGACACAGCATTGCGGCATATTGAACACAGGACAGTTTGGACCCGGAAATGGAATTCTGTGTCATGACTTAACCGGATTAAAAGGTGTGACAGTATGTTGAATTCTGCATAACCAGAGATATACAATGCTTAGTGCAAGCAGCACAAACTCCCAGGCAATGTCATAAAGAAGTATATTTAGCCAGAACACTACTTTAGCAGCTCAACATTTTGTACAGTATTGTAGACATATGACATATTCTGTCATGACACATCCAGACTGTAAGAAGCACTATGTATCAGTACAGTCATCCCCCACTATATTGTAGCTTCGCTACAATAAGTGAACCCCTTCGCAAATTAAAATATATATATATTGTTAGCCTAATAGCATAATGGCCTAAGTCACATTTTGGCCAAAATTGAGATATCTATCTAAATGAATCTACACTGTTAGCAGAGTAGAATTAGGTAGGTATCTCAAAATATGCCAAAATATCACTTTGGCAATTATGCTATTAGGCTAACAATATGGAGTAATCTGTTAATAAAGATTGATTCATCAGATTCAAGTGTTAAAACATCTCTTTGTCCACACAAATAGGATCTCAAAGACACTTTGATGGTTCTTAACTGGAGGATTTAATGATTTATACATTTTATTTTTTAAAGAAGTTTATAAAGTCATCGACAGCTAAAAGAATACAAGGCTCAATAGAGATGTGATTCTGGATAAAGTGCTTAAAAGAAAACTGGGTTGTTTTTATCTTTTAAGAACAACCCAACGTTGTTGTCTGAATCTTAGTGCAATGGAACTGTTTCTTGGGATGGAGATCTAAAAACGGGTGTTATAGTCAGTGTAAATTCAGTGCTTCACTTGTTGGTTATGGACAGAAAGTTTATCTAGCAACTCAGTAAGCCTACTGGAAAATGAGGGCCAATATTAACCAGTTATAATGCCTATTTAGAACTGATGACAGTTAAAAACAAAAGAACAAAAATATAAACTACAAAATCACCATATATTATGTTCCAGGCAGGTGGTGCTGTGGCTCTGTGTTGTCTGCATACTAATTGCCAAAAAGACTAGAACACCATTTTCAGTCTCAAATCATGAGATGAAAGTTTCATGATGTCTTCTGTCTTACTTGTTTGTTCTGGACCCTTGGTAAAAACAGGAGTTAAAAAAGAAAACAGTATACACCAACAGAGAGCCACATAGTGTGAATATAGCTGTTGATACTGCTCAGAGGTGAGTTGCAGTATGACGAGGGGCATCATTCTTTCTGACACTTAAACCAGTTTTCGCTCTTAAAAATGATGGTGGAGTGAGGAGGGAGTCACAGAGAGAAAATACACCCTTAGCTGCATGTGGATTCCAGGGCAGCTTTTATTAAGGGAGCAATATGCTCAGCTGGGCTTTGCCATCCATCACTACCCAGACACACACACACACACACACACACACACACACACACACACAGAGTGAATGGCCGGAGAAAATGGTGTCTTTTCTCTCAGCCTTACCAAGTGACTGGCAGGCACCTGTAAAAACAAACATGGTATTTTAACATCGTGCACCCCTCTTTTTTTTGATTGTTTCATAGTCATTAAAAATACACAACTGAAAATTTCTCAGTTAAACTTCTGACCCTTAATACCTTGTAGAAGCTACAATAGTTCCTTGTGTAAGTCTCAAGCTGTACACAGCTCAATTTGCCGAGTTTTTCAAATTTTACATGGCAAACACTTTCAGCGTTCACAAGACTGGAGCCATTCTTCCAGTTTGGGGGTCACTGCCATGAGTGATCCAATTACCATGGGGACCACTGTTACCTTCACCTTCCTCCTCAACCTTTGTAATACACACACACACACACACACACATATATATATATTAGGGGTGGGACTCGATTAAAAAAAAAAATCTAATTAATTAGGAGCTTTGTAATTAATTAATCCGAATTAATCGCATTTTAATCGCATTTAAATATTTAACATGATAAATATTAATTTAAGTTTGGTTGATGAATGAATCAATATACATAAGCTTAAACTTCAAAATCTTGTTTATTTTCCCACCAGTCTACTACATAGACCAACAAAGGGTGGAAATGCTCCTGTGATAAGCAAACTCCTGAAATTAAAGTTAAGCATCATAACTGGATAGTTTTATTCAACATTAATGTCTCACTTAATATACAGTGGTGTGAAA
>JASGAU010341013.1:0-13649 GCA_030220045.1 Australoheros facetus
CAAATCACAAATTTACAAGTACAAACCTCTAACTATCGAACGTCATACTGCGCATGCGTTAAGAGACGATCTTTGATGGAGAAAGTGAACGGTGTTGATTTTTTTTATATTTTATTTATATATTCTGTATTTTATTTTTAATTTAGTATTTATTTTCAAGAGATTGTAGAAGTGCACTAGATTTCAAGGTATTCACTGTTCTTTAAGTGCAATAAATGCAGTGTCTTTACAAAGTCAGTGAGTAATCGTGTTAAATAATCGTGAATTCAGTATTGACCAAAAATAACTCTGATTATGATTTTTTCCTATAATCGAGCAGCCCTACCCATGAGACAAGATCTTGCATGGTACGCCATACCGAGGCAGTTAATGCTCATTTTATGTTTTCTCCATTTCCGAATAATTACACCTACAGTTGTCATGGTCTCACCGAGCTGCTTGCTGATGGTCTTGAAGCCCATTCCAACCTTGTGCAGGTTTAAAATCTTGTGCATGATGTCCTTTGACAGCTCTTTGGCCATGGTGGTGGAGTATTTATAATTAATTGATTGATTGTTATTTTGTGCCACATGGGCGCACAGTCAATCTGTGGGAGCCCTATATTCTGGCTCAGGTGTAGGGTATCAAATACATATTTCACTCAGTGACATGCAAATCAATGTATCACTTTTATGTAATATTTTTTTTCTGGATTTTTGGTTGATATACTGCCCCTCTCCATACCTTGCATCTTGCCCTATGACAGCTGGGATAGGCTCCAGGCCCCTGTGACCCTGATTTGGATAAACGTAAGAAAATTGATGGATTCTATCTCTTTCCATTAAAATGAAACTGCCATTAAAAAATTAGAGACTGTTCAATTTTTTTTTGTAAGTGAGCAGGGCATGAAATGATTATATCCCGCACTCCGTCCATCCATCCATCCATCCATCCACCCGTTTGCTCTCCCACCTGTCCAGCCTGTTATATACCAAATTTAACAAATTTTTTTCTTTTAAATGCCATCAACTTTATTTGTAGTATTTCTTTGTACTGTAATATTAATAGATTAAGGATTAGTAGCAGACAGTTGGCAAGTTGAAAATATGTGTCATCAATATGCTGTCTGCATAGCAGTTGGCTAGTTTGTTTTTGTGAGGTGGTCATCACTGTTCCTTTCAACCCATGAAAAAGTATTTATTCTGCATCTTTGTACGTTTATTTTATATTTTTACTTCTGGATGCAATCATACCTATTTGGTTGGTCTTTGTGCAACACAAACCATTTTTTTCTATAAAATCTCAATACACTTAAAAGCTGTTCTCTTTTTTCAGTTAACTCTACCTTCTTTTTTTTATCTACCAAGTCCGTCATTTCTGACAGGGATAATCTTTCCTTCAGGGATTATGAAGCTCTCCTGTAGTCATCACTTTTTGTCAGCTTAGCTCATATTAGCCAGCAACCCGTGGCTTAACGGTCTGAGCTTTGTATCTCTGTTCAAAAGGAACACCAGAGATTTGTGCCACAGTTCAGCCATAAGTCATTTATACCAGCATAGTGATCGTTCACAACCCCCAGTTCTGCAGTCAAAGTCCAATAATTGAAGATGAAGCACCAAGATGTTCCCAGAGGTATTCAAGTAATACCATTCTTTAAAAAAAAAATGAGTGTATGAGTATATTGGAGCTAGTAGGAGTAAGCCTCCTGCCCCTTACCTTATCTTCTGGGGGCAAGATACTACATAATAGGTTAGTTAGATTCTGAACTAGAACTTAGATTCTGAAGTTTTGGTCTTGAAGGTCAGAATGAATTCCAGCTGTGACTTAATAGCCCAAGTGAGTTGATCTCAAGGAAAAACCAGAGGGCAATAAAAATTGAGAATAGAGCCCCAGTAGCTTCTGAAGAGCAATTTCAAAATTAGTGATTCACCATGACACACAGCAAATGGTCTCTCAATCAGAAAAGGACATGCACCCACCAAACAAAGTGCAGAGCTGAATAAACAACTCTGTCTGCCCCAGTATTTGCTTTT
Organism: Australoheros facetus; assembly: GCA_030220045.1. Lineage (NCBI taxonomy): Eukaryota > Metazoa > Chordata > Actinopteri > Cichliformes > Cichlidae > Australoheros > Australoheros facetus. The sequence goes on from JASGAU010341013.1 coordinate 2,013, forward strand.
GATAGGCTGTCTGACTCCCCAGTGTGGCATCTAGTGACAGGCCTGCAGAACACTGAGTTTTTGATTTGTGAGTCTTTCCCATTGCTCAAAAAGCCCAAAGGCTGCTTGACTGAATTAGGAGTTGAAGTGTTATCTCCCCGACAGAGGGAGAGTGCTGATTGCTGCCCTCATTGGTAGTGTAGAGCACGTCTGCCTGGTGTAATAGCTGCCATAGAAACCGCATCAGCCAAGTAATTGTTTAGGCAACCTCAGAAAATTAAGAGGACAACATTAAAATGTGTTTGCTTGGCTTCATCCTGCTTCTCTGGGGCTATATATGTATACAAATTTTTTTTTTTTTTAATCAAGTGTTCCATTTGTGGTACCGCAGTGCCACAGAAGATTGACAGCTTAGGACCAAAGAGCAACAAGGTGTATTATCTTAGTAGTTTGTCTCCTGAGATTTGGCTGCAATGTTGAAATGTTAGGGACTGTTGGTAATTGTATGTTGATTTGTTCCAATGTTGTCGTTGAACTATACTAACTAGTTAAGAAAAGCTCTCCGAGCACTATACCATATACCAACAATATTCTTTTATACTGTTAGTTTCAAAAAGAGCAGGGCTTTTCATCAAATCAAAAATTTTCCATTAGAGGCAGTTTTTTTCTTTTCAGTCATCACAGTGAAGATTAACATCTTGGGACCATAGCAATGGAGAACAAAGCTAACTGCATATCGAGTAGAAGGCAAGACCATGAAGTCCTTTCCTTGCATTCCTTTCATGTCACTGCACTATATGCTGTAGGTTTGTTGTATATTACACAGATGGTACAGAACTTTGTGTTCAGCATTTTGAAAATTATAGGCTTCCTTCATGCCACACCATACACAGGCTAGGTTTACAGTCAACTCTTAATTAAGCCACACTTGAGATCTACAGTTATAATGTCACGTGGGCAGTGTTTGGTGTAATGTTTCAAAGTAACACATTAATTTAATCAGATTTTTTTTTTCTCTAATGCAGTAATGTGACTAATTACCGTACTAAACTCTTGCACTTGTGTTACTATTAGGTGTCTTCAGTTCAGGAAAATGATTGGGCTGTCTCCAGCTTTTGAGGATATTACTTTTAATTTGTTGTGGGAAGGGACAGGAATGTGATGGTAAAGTGCATACTGAGCTAAGAAGTGTCTAAGAAATCTGCTGCCAATATAAGAATAAGAATAACTTTATTGATCCCAGAGGGAAACTCGTATGTCTGACAGCTCATCTGCTGTTTGTATGAGAAGTGCAAAGCCTGATGGCAGTGGGTACAAATGACTTTCTGTATCTTTCCGTTTTACAACTTTATGTTGTTCCATAAAGATTTGCTCAGGATGGCTTCTTAAGTATTTAGTGTGCATTTTTCTACCACCTCTCCCAGCGTGTCCAGTCTGGCTCCAATTACAGAGCTTTCCTTGCTAGTTTGTCCCATCTCCTTGCATTCTTGTTTCCATTGCTGCCCCCCCAGCAAATTGCAGCATAGAACAGCACACTTGCCACCACAGACTGATAAAAGATCTTCAGCATTTTACTGCAGATGTCAAGTCATCTTAATTTTCTTAACAAAAAAGAGAGTGCTCTGCCCCGTTTGTATAGTTTGTCTGTTTTCAGGGACCAGTCTTGTTGCCACCTCTATGTTCAACTTTCTCAGGCTGGAGAGGGGCCTTAATCTTCAGAAAACTACCGTACTATCATTTCCCTTGTCTTAGAAGTGTTCAATACGAGGTAGTTTTTGTGACTCCAGTCGCTGAAGACTTCCTGCCCATTAGTGATACACGTCACAATGACATGTCATCTGAGTATTTCTGGATGTGGCAGGACACAGAACAGTATTTGAATTCTGCTGTATACAATGTGAAAAGGAATGGAGCCAGGATAGTCCCCTGTGGAGCACTGTTGCTGCTCAATAATGTCCAAGAAATACAGTTCCCCAACCTGACGAACCTTTCTGTCAAGTAGTTTGTGATCCAGGAAACAAAGGAAGAATCTACACCTATCTCTGTGAGCTTGTCTTTGAGGTAGCTGCCACATTAGAGATGCAAGGAGATGGGGTAGCTGTGGTGGAGAAGCACACTTGTGGAGAAGAAGACTGAGGTAGCATTGAAGATGCCAACCTATTAGGGAGAATAAGGAAGCAGTGGAAGTGGGTGTGACCGCAGAGTCAAATCTACAAAAACAGCATAGAGCTAGTAGACAAACCCAGGATGATGTTAAAGCTGAGTGTATGCCAAGCTCAGCCAAGCAGCCAGTGCATGACTTTAACTAAAGCAATGATGAGCAGTCTTGTTATATTATTGTAGCCTTGATTTCTGCCTGTACCTGTTTCTACAGTGGAATCATTGTGGTGATAGGTGATAGCTGTGAAATGCTCTTTGGGCTTTTTTTTTCAGCTTTGCTGTCTGTGTTTTGATACACTAAAAGAAATATCTTTTGTGTCCTCATCAGGTTAGGGATTTGTATCCGAGTGTGTAGTCTAAGGTTTTGTATTGTTAAATGTAATTATGTGGCAGTGGATCTCAGACCATGTTACAGAGTAATGCAAAAGTAATATAACTAATTAATTTCTCCAGGGAGCAGTCAAGTAACACCACTATGTTTTAGAAAAGAAATAATACAAGTAACAATAATAATAATAAGTAATCACGTGTTATACATTACTTTTTAAAGGAACAACCCCAATTCTGCACATATGGCAGTGTGCATTTTCTATAGGAACAGTAAAGGAGTCAAAATCTACAGAGTAGGTTTGTATGGTTTGACTCCTTTACTGTTTGGATAAGAATGAATCCAACCTAATTTATGTTTGCTACAACTTGGATTGTATTTTTGTAAATTATCATTTACACTGGTAATTTTAACAGTATGTACACAATCCTGTTTAAAGTAGCAATCTAAAGTCGTTTGCCCCAAATCTTTGATTCAGTCTTTGCTTTTGAGTACAAACCTGTGTATAGCACAGCTTCATATCTGCCACAAGCGCTGCATGCCCTGCCTTATAGGAGCAGTTTTTATCTGAGTAGGATGATGGTTCAGTAAGGTTAATACTGTTCTTTGCTTCCAGGGTGTTACGGTGTGGACGGTGAGAGCGACTCGATAATGAGCTCAGCCTCGGAGAATTCAACAGAGCCTTGGTTCTGTGATGCCTGCAAGAATGGAGTGACTCCCAGTTGTGAGCTTTGCCCCAACCAGGATGGCATCTTCAAAGAGACAGACGCTGGGAGGTGGGATACAGTAGCACACTGACCTTCTAAATGGCACCTGACCCTGGTCAGTTGCCATTTAGAAGAAGTGGAACATGTTCAGAAACAAATAACAGCTAATGATCTGTGCTATTCAAAATGCTGCAGGCATCCAAAGACTATCTGAATTGTATATATATTCAGTGCTGAGGAGAAAAGCAAGTTGGATTAAGGAGGAGAGAGAGAACTGTTAGAGGAATGAGAAAGAGGAATGGAGGGAGGAGAAGAGATAGAGGAAGAAAAGGAGTGAGAGAAAAGACTGTGTTATGTGAAGCGTGGAGACTTCAGCCACGTTATCGCTGATAGTGCTCCTCAGCCAGGCTCCACACGAATTTACTACTTCACTAGAGCATGAAAAACACAGCAAATTAAACTGTGAAGCGGTTGCTTGCTAGAGATGGATATCTTTATATTGGACTTTGGATTCTCTTCCCTAAAGTCCACATTTGAAATTGTGTCACACCAAACTGTAGCCTGAGTCTGGGGCTACATAAATCTATGAGTCCATTTCTTTTTGAGTATAAGAGAAACTCACTGCAGCCAATTTCATGATATTAAGTGTCTTATTGTCAGTAGTAATTTTCTGCACTAAATGCAAAAATAAAACACAGCCATGGTTAATAATCATTTTGTGAAATCAGCATGCAGGAATCAGAATGTTTAAAATGCTACTTTAGAGAAGTATCTTGAGGCATTTCAATTCAGGATTTTTGTATCATTGGGAAATCTTTCTCTTCAGTGAGCCAGTTATTCACCCATTTTACTTTTATTCTTTGATGTTTTCAGGTGGGTGCATGTGGTTTGCGCTCTTTATGTTCCTGGAGTTGCATTTGGGGACATTGACAAGTTGCGACCAGTGACACTCACAGAGATGAATTATTCAAAATACGGGGCCAAGGCAAGTTCTCTTTTTGCTCACTTAAAACGATCAACTTCAGTGTAAATGGCATTTATCATTGAAGCAAGATTTAAGTTTGATTAGTTTATTCTGACTGTTGTTTAATTAATTTTGCATACTTATTTTCCACAAGCAGTTAGAAGAAGCTACATGTTGTGAAGGAAATTTAGGTTGCTCACTCCATTTGCAACCTTTAAAATGTTGTGTTGTACCTCCAGGCTGTTTTCAGACATTTGTTTGCAGAAAAGCAGATTCAAAACACCTAAAATTCTCAACTTACCGTAATCAGAATTGATTTGCTACTGTAGAGTTTGAATAAAATTACAATTCTGGCAGAAACTGACTAATCAGAAGTATCAAGAGTGGCAAGTGCCACCCCTAAAGTTACTGACGTTACCCTTGAGCAGGCACTTTGTAGGGCCAAACTTCCGAGTCCCAGGAAGAAGTTCCAGAAATGTGTCTTTACCGATGCTGAGAATGAATATTCAAGTGTGTAGTGTAGTCACTCTGAGCTCATAACTAAGTGAAGTAATTGTGCTAAATACAATTCAAGTGTTGATTAAAAGGTGAGGTTGATTTATCAGATGACATGTGTGAGCTGAAAGCAGTTGAGTTGGTAATTCACATGGAAGTTTAAGCATCATTTTAGGCATTCCTTCTTGTTGAGTCTTACTGACCACTGAGGAATAATTGTAATAGTAGCTTCAGAGTTTCAGTGGATATTCTAAAAAATCTGTCAAAGCATTGATGGGAGTTAACAGTGAAATAGTTTAATAGTGGCATTTTGAAATTAAGAGTTCCCTACTCTGTTCTGTGTAGGAGTGCAGTTTCTGTGAGGACACTCGCTTTGCCAGAACTGGTGTGTGTATCAGCTGTGATGCAGGAATGTGTCGATCCTACTTTCATGTCACCTGTGCACAGAGGGAGGGGCTCCTGTCTGAGGCTGCAGCGGAGGAGGTAGGGGTCAGCAGCCTAACACCAACAGTCATATTATTACTGAAAATTCTTCCCTCACAAAGAAACAAGACCATGAATATGCAAATATTTTCCATTTCAACACTTTCAGGAATGGATACTTGAAACTTTGAGTGTTTTTAATGTACACGATATTGCCAAAATTATTTGCTTGTCTGCCTTCATACATATATAAACTTGAATGGCATCCCATCCTTAATCCATAGGAGTTTAATATGTCAGCCCACCCTTTGCAGCTATAACAGCTTCAGCTCTTCTGGGAATACTTTCCACAATGTTTATGAATATATTTATGAGAATTTTTGACCAGTCTTCCAGAAGTGCATTTGTGAGATGGCATCCTATCATGGTACCATGAGTTCACTGAGCTCCCGAGAGTGACCCATTCTTTCACAAATGTTTGTAGAAGCAGTCTGCATGCCTAGGTGCTTGATTTTATACCTGTGGCCATGGAAGTGACTGGAACATCTGAATTCAATGATTTGGATGGGTGAATACTTTTGGCAACATAGTGTATAGAGTGTACAAAGAAGTTTACCAAGTTTGCACCAGAGGTAGTTGTGATGTCAAAAGCACTCAGAGATATTTACAACAGTCAGCAAAATCATTTAAAAGCATGCTGTAGATTATTCTGCAGAAATGTGGATTTTGTTTCATGGCTATTGGCTGTTAAAACTGGGAAGTGAACTTGATACCATTAATTCTTCTGTCAGGTCACAGGTAATTCAGTCCTTAGCTGACAACAACACTGACCTGTTAAACAAAGCAGCATTAGCTGTCAAAGTGTAAGCAGCATATGTTTAGTGACTGCTAAAAGAAAACAAAAAAGCAAAACAAAAAGCTGTTTCGTTTTGGGTTTGCACCACTCATGCCTCTTGCTGAAGTGCAAAACAACTAAATTTGACTTGTGGACTTTGTGTCAGAATGGCTTTCTAACATTTGAACTGAAAAGTCCATTTTATCCCAAACTATTTAAACCAAACTGTGACTGAAAAGTTAAAAAAAATAAAATAAAGTCCAAAAGTAGTAGACTTTTTTTGATTCATACAGGTCTCAATACTGAACCTCTTTTCCTGTGTTTGAACCATCCACCACAGCCTCCTACCCTTTGGTGCTCTTAACACCATTTTTTCCCCCCACACTTGTTACCCTAATGGAAAAATAAAGTTATAAACCTGCTTTAAAAAAAAAAAAAATTATAAAGCAAAAGAAAACCGTTCAAATCAACCTGAGAATGGAGCCGCCAGTTTTATTTTTTCACACCTTCCGCATAGGACTTCTGTCAGTATGGCATCTACACCAGAATAATCCAAAGTTCAACACTAGGAATTGGGGCATTTCATTCAATAATGGATATTAATAACTAATGTTGAATACATTATTATAGGGGCCTTATGCTTTCTATGTTCTTTTGGAATATTATTTGTCACTGCAGTTAATAACTATTAATTAACTGGTTTTGTGTTTCCACCAAGCACCACAAATACAAATGATTCAACAAAAACCATTTTCTTAAGCCCATGATTGTTTTTTATTTCCTCAGGATATCGCTGATCCATTTTTTGCATACTGCAAACAGCACGCAGACCGCTTTGACAGGAAGTGGAAAAGGAAGAATTACCTGGCCTTACAGTCTTATTGTAAAGTCTCCCTGCAGGAGAGAGAGAGACAGCTTACTCCCGAAGCTCAGGTAAGGATCGCTCGGTGTCCGCTCAGGAATCGCCTGAAAGCCTGTCCACATGTGGCCTTTATAATGTCAGAGACACACTAAACTATGTATAGTTTCTAAATAATATTTTATCCTAAAACAAGCAGATAGAAAGTTACTCTGAACTACCACTGATCATTTCTCTCAGTTCCAGCTCCGTTTCACTAATGCAATTTTATTTAATGTACCTCCCCAGGGACTACAGATGGAAAAAAGCAGTTTTGCTAAAACCTGACACAATGCATCTCTCCTGGTTTTATAGAAGATCAATTTTTAATGCTTTGTTGATGTTAATGTTTTGTGTACTGTCCCTGTCTAAATAAAATTAAAAATGAGAAAAAAAATGTTTTATGGTTTTTTTTTGATCTAGTACTAGATCAAAAAAACCCCATAAAACTCATTATATCAAACCTAACATGAACTGAACCACTAAAGATATCAGTAAAGATTTTCATCTCGTGTCACAAACCCACTATATTATCTGTTGATCAAGTTTGAGAAATGTCACAGTTACAGCATTTGCTGTAGATGGTCTAAATCAGACTGAATGCTTACATAAGATTGACACATTACAAAAATTCCCAGTTACACAAAATGTAAGCACTATCCGGTCTTTAAGTCCGACGTCATTTCCGGGTCCAAATGCTCCTAAATAAACAGCAATGGAAGAACCAGTGACTGTTCACTATTACAGAAGACTGTAACATACCTTATCAACTGCAGCCATTTCCTCCTCTCTTTCTCATCGGTAAAATGACAGCTGAGTGTGGTTTTTTTTTTTTTTTTAATTTTTATTTCTTTATTCGGATTGGTTAAAACAACGAGGGACACAGCATTGCGGCATATTGAACACAGGACAGTTTGGACCCGGAAATGGAATTCTGTGTCATGACTTAACCGGATTAAAAGGTGTGACAGTATGTTGAATTCTGCATAACCAGAGATATACAATGCTTAGTGCAAGCAGCACAAACTCCCAGGCAATGTCATAAAGAAGTATATTTAGCCAGAACACTACTTTAGCAGCTCAACATTTTGTACAGTATTGTAGACATATGACATATTCTGTCATGACACATCCAGACTGTAAGAAGCACTATGTATCAGTACAGTCATCCCCCACTATATTGTAGCTTCGCTACAATAAGTGAACCCCTTCGCAAATTAAAATATATATATATTGTTAGCCTAATAGCATAATGGCCTAAGTCACATTTTGGCCAAAATTGAGATATCTATCTAAATGAATCTACACTGTTAGCAGAGTAGAATTAGGTAGGTATCTCAAAATATGCCAAAATATGACTTAGGCAATTATGCTATTAGGCTAACAATATTACTAATTCTGTTTCACGTAGTTTTCACTATATTGCCGGATTTTGGAGTATATAGGTATTTCTGTAACACCCCAAAACTATGTTCATCACTCGGGCGAAGAGATAAGTTACGCCTATGCCTTTAGCAGAAATAGAAGTTAGGGCCGAGGGCAAAGGATACTGCTCCACCTTCATCGCCATCAGTACTGCACAGCTACATAATTCATCATCTTCATCATTAAGAGAGTGGGAAAGGTCTATAGGAGTGTGGGAAGGCTTTATAAAGCTTTAAAATGTATATAAATAATAAAATAATAAATATAATGCTGCTACTTCGTGGATTTTCACCTATTGTGGGGGTCTCTGGAACGTAACTCCCCCGATAGGTGAGGGATCGCTGTAGTTTTCTCTTTCTGTGTTCTCTTTCCTCCAAGATAACATTGCCCATGGGCAAAAAAACAGGTCAATCAAGACACAGTTTCCCCAATTTAGTGTTTCCCAACATTAGTGTGTTCTGTTAAATTCTTTGAAAAGTTGTGGAAATATTCAGTAGCAGCAAAGTGGTTTTATGTGTCCCACCTGCAGGCCCGAATCACCACTCGCTTGCAGCAGTACCGGGCAAAAGCCGAACTGTCCAGAAACACCCGTCCACAGGCATGGGTACCTCGAGAAAAGCTGCCACGACCTCTGACCTCTAGTGCCTCAGCTATCAGAAAGTTGATGAGGAAGGCTGAACTGATGGGCATCAGCACTGACATTTTCCCTGTGGACACATCTGATACCAATGCCAGCATGGATGGTCGCAGGAAACACAAGCAGCCTGCTCTGACAGCAGACTTTGTCAACTACTACCTGGGTGAGGAAACTCAGCCATCTCCACTCTATGCTGTCATGTTGTTTTGCGTTGCGGTCATACTCAAGTGAGTTACATTGTGGTGAGAACCCATGCTCATAGTTGCTAATGATAAGATCAAAGTTTTAGAATCAGCTGTCATGCGGTAATCATTATGCTGCCACCTCACCAGGTAAAGTAGGTATGCCTTCATTCTCTTTGATAACTGAGAAGTTTTAAAGCAGCAATGCTCCTTGTTTGTTCTGAGTGAAATAGATGCTAAAGAAGAAAACACTAATATTAGAAGACTATGAAGCACTCCACTTAGGGGAGAGAGGGGACAGTTTAGGGGAAATTTTAAAGTGAGACTCACATGTCATCACGGGCAAATAAAAACATAAATTAACAACTATAACACACGAGGGGAGAAAAGAAAGACTGATCAGCCCAAGCACCATGAACCTAATGTGTCAGTCTCCATTATGCCAACAACTCTGACATGATGAGACAGCATTCAGCAGCACATCCTTTAAGTTCTGAGGTGCGGCACTCCATGGATTGGACTGGTTTTTCCAGCACATTATACATATATTCAGTTGGAATGAGATCTGGGAAAATTTAGAGGCAAAGTCAACACCTTAAGTCATTCCTCAATAATATTTGCAGTGTGGCAGGTAACAGTTTCCTGCTGAAAGAGGTATTCCTCTTTTGTTGCCATGGGGTATAGCTGTTTTGCAGCAATGGTTTGGGAGGTGTGCCAGAGTAGGATCCAAATGAAAACAAGACCATTGTTTTAAAGCAGAACATACTGCCATTACTGGCTTACCAAGGTGCATCCTGTTGTCTTCTCTTTCCGTTTAGCCAACACAGCCAGCCATCAACATGATGAAAAACCAAACAGGATTCATCAGTGTAATTTCTTTCTGTTGAATTATAGCTTCTACTCTTTCTCATTTTGATTTGCAGGGGGTCACAGTGACTGATTGGTCTGCAGATATCTAGCCCCATACAATGGTGCTTAAAAGTTTGTGGACCCTATTTTCTGTAGTTGTGCATAAATAAAAGATCAAATATCAATTTTCATAATTCCTAAAAGTAGACAGAGAACAAGTTTTAACTTTCATTGGTTATTTATTTATTGGGGACAATGACCTGCGATTACATATCATGAGGATTTTTTAGTTGATGATTCTGTACAGAACAGTTTCACCTCTGGAATATTGGTGGTTTCCTCAGATAAGCTTCTTGCTATAGCTCCTTCCACATTTCACTTAGATTAAGGTTAGGACTTTTATTTGGCTTTTCTAAAATATTGTCTTTCTTCTTTGACACTTGGGTCTCTGGGTCTTTGTCTTGCTGCATGATCTATTTTCTTTTTAAATTCAGTTCAGGAAGATTTCATTTGGAATTTACTGGGTCTGTTAACACAGATGCAGCAAAACAGACCCAAACCATGATGCTTCCACCTGCTTGTTCAGGTGACCTCAATAGATCACTTGATAAAATGGAGTGAAGTCACAAATTGGTTTCACCAGAAACCACTGATTGTAATGACCCACACCCCCTTTCACACCTTGGCACATGTGATTATGCACATGAACAATAGTGGGTCACAACCACCTCCAAGGGACTACGCCCACTGGGGTTTAAATACCTGGGTCTCTCCATTTTTTGGTTTGAGAATTGAAGAAGCCTTTTGCATGAGAGGTGAAAAGATGTCTAGTCGCCCTTTTTCAAGGTCCAGAGATTACTTGTATGTTTGCCATCAGCACCTCTTCTGCTCCTTTAACTTTATTCATTGATTTTTGTATGCTGATTGTAATTTTAATAATGTTAAACTATTTTAGCATTTATTTCCATGCTATATAAGTTTAACCATTATATGGTGTTTTTTTTATTTGACTGCTGTATAATTCATTTTGTTCCAAATGCATTGTAACATGTGAGTAACCTTAACCTGGCTATTCTTTTAGCCACCAGCTGGAGGCCATCACAGAACCTGGTTTCACATGCTTTTCCCTTATATATCGTTTGTGTTTGTGCTATTGATTTCCCCCTCCCCCCACCCCCTTTCCCAAATTGATATTCAGAGCGGAACATGCGAATGATCCAGATCCAGGACAACATCTCTGAGCAGAAAAACCTAAAAGACAAACTTGAGAGCGAACAAGAAAAACTACATGTAGAGTATAACAAGGTGAGTAACTTAATTGAAACACACATAATTAAACTGTCATGTCTGAGGTCAGGCTGCTGTAATGACTAACACAGGATTAAATAAGTAATCAGGAACTTATATGCTATTATGTTAATGACAAAGTAGCTAAAACACAAATAATTACATATTGGTTTCCAAACCAAAAACAAAATAAAATAAAATAAAAATAAACCCCTAGTACAAAAACAACATATAAAACGCGAGCACAGAATATAGCCCTCTTCAAATTTCATCCTGCTACTTCTGTCGGCAGTAGTGATCTTATTCCACTGGCAGCCATATGTGCCTATGCCATATTGCATATTTGACAGATGATGTGGTATGTTTCAGACTAGGGCTGCAACGATTCATCGACGTAATCGATGACGTCGACTACAAAAATTTGTCGACGTGAAATTTCATCGTCGAAGCGTCGTACTTTTAAACCCA
>JASGAU010341015.1:0-15170 GCA_030220045.1 Australoheros facetus
GTGTGTGTGTGTGTGTGTGTGTGTGTGTGTGTGTGTGTGTGTGTGTGTTCTTGTGAGTGTATGCTCTCTTGGGGCCCACCTCTGCCTCTAGGTGCTGCTGGGGCAGGTGTGTAGCCAACAGGCAGAAGTGATGGCTAGTTAGCCAACTCAGAGGTGAGAGGTTTAGTCTTAGAAGAGCTAGTTAGTGGTAGGCAGGATTAAGCTCTTCGTGTCAATAGCAGATGACTCTTTATTCTGTGCTCTATCATGTTTGTTTGGAAAAATTCAAAAATTGGTCCCACTGAGGTATTCACATTTTGTGGTTATGTCTAGGCCCGGGGCTACAATTCAAGGCAATGTAGCAAAGATGGGAAAATTTGTCAACAATTATAATAATGCTTCTTTTGGCCCAGATTATTCACAGATCCACAATAGTGCAACATTATTCACAATAAATGTATCTGATTCTCTGTGTATGTGAGGTTCAAAATAGAACAGCTGTTATCTGAAAGTGCATCAAATCAAAACCTTTAAAGTAAAACATCTTTTTTTTCACTGTGCTAAAGAAAATTACACTTCCTACCAACCTAGCAAGGAAATGTTGGCAACCTGCAAATATATACTATACATATCAAATGCATCCCAGTCCCAGTCTCTGCTTTGGTCAAACACTTTGCACACCTCCAGCCACCTCTTATTTGGTATATAAATGTTTGTATAATTAAAGCATTATACAAACCCAGCAATTACACTGCACCTGAATGCAACTGGGGGGGAAATGATTGTATAGGAACAGGAGGTAAGATTTAAAGTAGTACTGGTGAGCTGGACAGACTAACTGAAAAACTCCTATATTGTTTTCATTCATGCCAGTTACATAGTAATGTTGCTCGGCCTGTGTAAAAGAGATGTCAATCCCATTGTGACATATGGGTAAATAAAGATTAAATACAAACGGAAAAGTGAAAATATTGATTTGGTACTGGGTTTATTTCTGACAGTACAGTTAAATGTTTGATGTGATAGCGAGTTGCTGTGCCAGGGAGTACCAGCGGGTCTGTGTTTGTGTTAGTCCATGGTTTACTGTGTTTTTGATACTTTGCCAGTGTCTGTGTGTGTTTAAGTGTACCAGTGAATGAGTGCATCCACCTGCTCTTGTGTTTATCTGTCTGTGTGTTCATATGTGTACTGTACATGTCTGGTTGACTTACATGTGTCTGCTCGCCTTTTTTTGCATGAATTTGTGCTTGCTTGCTTTGCTCTTTGGTGTGTGTGTGTGTGTGTGTGTGTGTGTGTGTGTGTGTGTGTGTGTTCCCCTGGGGTTTCAGGGTAAGCCTTCGTGGCCTTGTGTTCCTCATCAGACTCAGTGTCTGGAGGCATGACTATAGGGTAGGCCTTCACCACGGGGACCCTGGGACCAACTGGGGACAATCACTGCTGTCTCATAGCTGTGAGGAAGGAGAAAAAAAAAAGGGGGGGGGCATGTTTTGTTTGCTCCCCAATTTTTATCCCTCTTTTTTTCCTTTCCATCCATTTATCCTAATCCTGCTTTACTTTCCATGAGGATCACCAAGTACTTTCGCAAGGTATCACCTTCCACAGGACTGATTCCTGTGTGTGTGTATGTGTCTTATTATACGTGTGTTTTAAAGGAATCTTCTGTCAGCACTTCCTCATCAGCCTGGTCACATGATCTGGGTCTGTCACACAGGGAGACAGTCTTCTTTCCGGTGAAAGAGTCCCGAAAGGATAAACCAAGTCAGCGGACAATTTCAGCATGTAATCTATCACAACTGCTGCTAACCTCTTTTACAAAACTGCTGGATTACTAAAATATTGCCTGAAAAGTGATTTATTATTATTTGGATGGTCAGTGCAACAATGGGACCTTCAATCATTGAATTAATAGTTAATACAATAATGTAAATAGATTTTCCGTGATTACGAGGTTATTTTAAAAGATTACGGCGAACAATAAATTCTTACATGTCTGAATATAACTATACGTACATAGTGAATATATTACATGGACATACACCCAAAACAGTGAAGTAAATGTCACATTACTAGAAACTATTTGTCAAATTCTCCATTTGACCTCCAGTTCACTAATAGTTTCTTTGTTATTGTTTATTAGCAAAAAATCTGCAGTTATTCTCTGGCATGAGAAATGACTGTTGTTGCTAATGATGTTCTATTCAAACAACATAATAAGGCAGGCTAATCAAGCCAGCATTACTTTCTATTAGCTTTGTTTACTCAGTTTGCAGAGACTTCGGGGGTTACTTTCATCGTAATAACAAAGTATCAAAATCAGTGTGCCACATTTCTGTTGCTTAAATCCTCAGTGGGAGCGAGTAACTATGATAATCTGCAGGGTATGTTCTTGTTTTACTGGGAGCTGTCATACCAGCAGCTGAGCTATAGGTTTAAACTTGAATTTAATCTTAATATCTTGCCAAAACAAGTGTTTTGTAATATGATAGGTTACAATGCCACTGGGTGAAGCACAGCGCTCAAACAACTGGGATGAAACCAAATATCTAAAATGATTGCACGGCATTATACAAGCTGTCATAATCTAAATGATGACTTTAGTCTACAATCTCACCGCTCAGGGTTTCAACATTTAAACACTTGACATGACCTCATATAATTGCCTGTCTTCTCAGAGTATGCGCAGCCTTTTGTTTTGAATTGGATCCAAGTTTGTTGTTGATTTTTTTTTTTTTCAGTTACAAAGCATAGCTATCTGACACATGACAGATTCATCCACACACTCAACAATTCTTCTTTACACCGCACCCTGCTGCCTTCACAATGGATTAAAACTCACAACCGGTGACGTCATCTAGAATGGATTACCAGCTCCTGCCTTTTGAGTAGATTTCACCTTTGACCTCTGTTTTTTCATGACAGGTGAAACACACTTTTTTTTTTTTTACAGATACAAGCGCTTTAACAAAGCACAAGCTGCAGTAAAACAGGGATAAAATCTTGAAGTAAGATTGCACACATTAGGGAGAATGCATGATATAAAGAGAGATCTTAGGCCAGACAACATGTTTTAAGACATACAGGACCTGTGATGGGGGTCGTTTTGACTGTTGAGTTTTCTCTGTATTATTGTAGGGTCTTTACCTACAATACAAAGCGCCTTGATGCGACTGTTTGTTGTGATTTGGCGCTGTATAAATAAAATTGAATTGAACTGAACTGATGCTAGTATAATTAGACTGGTGGTATCATGGGATAAAATAATTAGTTTTAGCATTTCTAGTTTTATTTCCTCTGTACTCACGTTAATCTACTGTACGTGTTGGATGCTTACATATTGAGAGTATGTGAGAATCACAGCTCTTTCTATTATTATTATTATTCATATAGATCTTGGTAGTAATGACTTCAAAAAGAAAATGTACCACGGCCTTCCCGCGGACGTATCGTCAAGTACACCCGCTTTAAAAACAGCTGGTTTTCTCTCTAACTTCAATAACAACTTCACCCAAACCAAATCATGTCATCAACATGTAATCATTTGCAGAGGAATGATTTATTTGAAGAGTTTCAGTCAGTATTTAGAGCACATCATTACACATAAACAACACCAGTGAAGGTTACTATAATCTTTTCATGGCCTTGAAGAATGAACTCCACTCTGTGTTTGTCCTACTAGATGTCAGTGCAGCATTTGATACTGTTGGTCACAACATTTTACTACAGAGTCTATAATAAAGCTTTGGGAATAAAGGACTGCACTGTGCTACTTATTATTTTACTTTTCTGATACGTTCCAATTTGTTCATGTAAACACGGAGTCTCCCTCACACAAAACTTATTCAGGAAGTTACTTTTCACATTATACTTGGTTCCTTTAGGCAACATTATCAGAAAACACTACATACATATGCAGATGACACCCAGTTATATGTATGCAGGAAGCCAGATGACACAATTAATTAGTTAAGATAAAGGCATATCTTAACGTCCTCATAGTACAATATTATACAAATAGAGCTCTTTTCTCGAGGCTTACACCACTTTTGGTACCTGGAGTCTCCAAAAGCACAATAGGAGGCAGAGTCTTGAGCTATCGGGCCCCACTTCCTGTGGAACTAGCTCCCAGTTTGGGTTTGGGACACAGACATCCTCTCTGCTGCTAACGTTTGGCTTAACACATTCCTTTTTAGTAAAGCTTGCAGTTAGAGTTGGATCAGGTGACCCTGAACCACACCTTTGTTAAGTCATTGTTATCCATTCTATTCTTGGGGGACTTCCCATGATACACTGATCACGCATCCCCTATATTCACATATCATATTATATAATATTCACATATTGATTGTTGTCCTCTCTCTCACTCTCTCTCCTACTTTGTGTTTCACTCTGTTTGTTGTTCATGGTCTTTCTATGCAAACCCCCCCACGCCCATACCAGTATCAGTAGATCACTGCCCCTCGCTGAGCCTGTTCTAGCTGGAGGTCTCTTCCTGTTACACATGAAAACAGATGGTTAAAGGCATGATTCTACATTTTATTTAATAATAGTGCTTATCTGTATTCCTGCCACTAGTTAAAATATTCAGAAAAACTTAACCAGGTACAGAGGCTGTTTAGCAAGCAAACACTGAAGACAAGATCTTTTGTACTTTTCTTTTTGTACACCTTGAAAACAACTGAGCTTGAACGCTGCTAGTGGCCTTTTTTTTATATATATCTTTTGACACAAACAGGCTAGTTGCTTCCCAGGTTTTTGGATGTAGCTGTATGTGTATTTTTTCTTGACAAAAAAATGTGTATTTTTTGAAAAGTCAAACTTTGCTTTCAAGCCTGATTTAAAGAAATAAACACCATCACCTTGATATCATTACCTGTGCAGTTTTTCACTGACACAATAGGAGTTGCACCACAGTGCAATCTCCTACTGTGAGCAAGAGATGGGTTGAGGCAGGAAGTGTGAGAGTGTGAGCATGCATGCATGTGAGTGAGTGGGTAGGAAGGGGTGTGGGTGTGTCAGAGGGGGGCAGTGAGATGGAAAAACTCAAAAGACGAAAAGGGTGTGTGGTGTGCGACCGCTCGTCTTCTTTTGGATAGTAGAAAAGAGACAGCAGAGACAGAGGCCGACAAACTGACAGAAGAGAGAGAGAGAGAGAGAAGGAGGGATGATCAAAAGGACTGCAGCCATACTGATGAGGCCTCTGACTGGGTGGACGCTGTCTCCATCCAGTTTGCTCTCATCACTGTCAATTCTCCTCCAATAGACATGACACAGCTTCTGTCTGACTGACACTACACAATCCCTGCATAAACTTAAAGGTAACACAACTCCTATAATGTGAGCTAAGTTTTTTCTTCTGTGCTCAGATTTATGTTACAGGTGGTCAGGTTGTCTATAACTATCTCCTGCATTGTTCTGAACTACTAGCACCAAATGGACCTGTTTACTTACTTTGCCTATGTCTGAACTCTGAAGCATGCACGAGAATAACAAGTTTCTTTTCAGACAGGATGGTGTGTAACTGGATCCACTTCTGTTGGGATGACACAAGATAGTGCCATGCCTCTCTCTTTCACCTGATTCCCAGATCCATGTCAACAGGTACGGATTCTGGAAATCCCCGTCGAGGATCCCTTACACTGTTACGGACACCTGTAGTCATATTCTTACTGAGAGACACTGTCACATTTTTATAGTTACACACACTTTTCACAGCAGCTTGGCTAAGGAAGGCCAGTTCTGATAACCGGGCACCTTTCTACAAAAATAAGCCGTTCGTGCTCACTGCACAATCCAGTCTATACGTAAGCTTCTGAACAAAAGCCATTGTGTCTGTGGCACAGAGGGAAAGCCTGTTGAGGATGCAGGGTTTTTCTCCTAAACTTAGAAAAGCTGTGTAGGCCCTCGGTGTCTCCAGACAGACACTGAGTCATTACATTCTTACACGTATGCTCTAACAGTACGTCACTGCTGCTCGATGACTCCAGTACGTCCTCAGAGAGGGGCCTTTTGACCCTACGAGAGAAAAAAATTCTCCAGCAATGGTTAATTGCAATAACAATGTCATTTTTAAAAAAAGCTTTAACTTTATACTTATGTATTTCTGTGTGCTTCAGGCAATATCTATTGCAATCATGTCAAAGGACACCTTTTAAAACATACAGCATCTCTGCAATATATACATCAAGCATCTGACAGAACAGTGGTATTCGCACCCTGGGATTTGTACAGAATGCCTTGCTCAGCAGTATTTTCTCAGAATATTGGTAGCATTTCTTTGTACAGCAGCATTGGAAATTAATATACTCCCTTTGTGTGTTTTCTGAGGTTTTAAATTAAAAAAAAAAGAAAATTAATGGAATAACTGTACCTCTACATGTCTGTGCACATGTGGTAGGGCGCTGTATTAGCTGTAAGTAAGAATGATTGGTTGTGAGTGGCAGGATTAAAAGAAATTCACAAAGCTAAAATTCATAAAAATGCAGAAATAGTTGCCCAGTAGTTATTAAGTGGGGTTGCTGACTTGTTATATGGACAAAAAAAATGAGCAACCAGATATATAATCCCTTCAGAAATGCTGAATCACTATTATGTTTATTAGACTCCTCACAGTAACAAGCCAGCCTGCTTGGATTTCAGCTCTTTAACTTCAACAGCTTCTCAATCCTTTAAAACAATTCTAGTTCTGATAAACGCCATCAATGAAGAGCCGTAACATAATAAAGTGCTGTTTAGCATTAGCCATTCATAGTTTCAAGTGGAAAGCATAATATCCCAAGGGTTGCTTTCACTCTTAAACCACAATAATGGCACTTCCATTTAACCTCTTAATATATGTTAATCCAAGGATGTCAATGGGTTCTCTTAACACTCATACGCAGGCCGTTGGGGGCCGAAAGGCCAGAGAGGAGGGAGCTGAACAGACAGACAAAGACTTGCTTGAAAGACGGCCCTGATATTTGATTTAATAAGAGGGCTTTCCTTAAAACAAAGACGCATTGTTGGCTCTTGGCTCTGTCTTCCATGCTTTGTGTGTGTGTGCATGCGTGTGTTTGATGCAGGGTGGTGGAGCTGGGGGTGTCATGCAGGACTACAGTGTTTGAGCTTGTGTGTGAGTGTGAGTCTGTGAGTTTCATCCACCCACTTGCTGGTCCATCCAGGCCTTCAGTTGTGTTTCACTTATCCTGGCCGGGTTGCCATTTTGGGAAACTCCAAACGCCTCAAACAGCCAGCAGGAAGGTTTAAAGACAGGGTGGGGAGAGGGAAAGTGATGAATATTTAGGGTCCATTGAAATGAAAATCCCAGCAGCCCCTGGAGACCTTGGCTTAGAAGTCATTGCCGAAGGGATCTCCATCTGTTTGTACGTAGCTTCTATCTATCTATCTATCTATCTATCTGTCTGTCTATCTATCTATCTATCTATCTGTCTGTCTATCTATCTGTCTGTCTATCTGTCTGTCTATCTATCTGTCTATCTATCTATCTATCTATCTGTCTGTCTATCTATCTATCTATCTATCTATCTGTCTGTCTGTCTGTCTGTCTGTCTGTCTGTCTGTCTGTCTGTCTGTCTGTCTGTCTGTCTGTCTGTCTGTCTGTCTGTCTGTCTGTCTATCTATCTATCTATCTATCTATCTATCTGTCTGTCTATCTATCTATCTATCTATCTATCGGTCTGTCTATCTATCTATCTGTCTGTCTATCTATCTGTCTGTCTGTCTATCTATCTGTCTATCTATCTATCTGTCTGTCTGTCTATCTATCTATCTATCTATCTATCTATCTATCGGTCTGTCTATCTATCTGTCTGTCTGTCTATCTATCTATCTATCTATCTATCTATCTGTCTATCTATCTATCTGTCTGTCTATCTATCTATCTGTCTGTCTATCTATCTATCTGTCTATCTATCTATCTGTCTGTCTATCTATCTATCTGTCTGTCTATCTATCTATCTGTCTGTCTATCTATCTATCTATCTATCTATCTATCTATCTGTCTATCTATCTATCTGTCTATCTATCTATCTATCTATCTATCTATCTGTCTGTCTATCTATCTATCTATCTATCTATCTATCTATCTATCTATCTATCTATCTATCTGTCTGTCTATCTATCTATCTATCTATCTGTCTGTCTATCTATCTATCTATCTGTCTATCTATCTATCTGTCTGTCTATCTATCTATCTATCTATCTATCTATCTATCTATCTATCTATCTATCTATCTATCGGTCTGTCTATCTATCTATCTATCTATCTATCTGTCTGTCTATCACGTGCAGTTGTGTTTATGATGTGTGTGTTTGAGGTGGAGCAGGTGGGTTTATGTGTCATCAATTACATACAAATAATTGTGGTGTGCATACCTGCATGCATGAGCATATTTTCTTCATGTAAATGCACAAGTTCATCCGTGTGTGTGTGTGTGTGTGTGTGTGTGTGTGTGTGTGTGTGTGTGTGTGTGTGTGTGTGTGTGTTTAGTTTTTTATTGTACTACATGTCTCATAGAGGCCTGAATGGTGCCTAGTTTTGACAGAGGCAGCCCACAAATCAGAAGTAAATCAGGACCTGGGGGCATGCCGGCTTCACTGAGGGGGAAGTGAGACATATTCAGTGAGACCAAATCATCCTCAATCTGGCCTCAGAGAGCCCTCTACAACACTGACCCACAACGAACAACCGGCCCCCTCATAAACACAGGTTGTCTGCTTTTGTGTGGGGGAGTTTTGGGTTCATCACTGTGTCTGAATGTGCCCGGCCCTCAGAGATGGATATGAGGCCTGTAGTTTATTTAGTTGTATTTATGAAGTTTAATATATTTATAGCGTTTGATTGCATAGTCAAATTGCATTATAAAATGGTTCAAACACATACTGCTGGCATTCTTTGGCCAAATAATACCTCCCATTAAATTCATTTACTTACAACAACATGTTTGTGTGAATGTTTTGCATCTCCTGCTTTTTTATGTAGGGCACGGTGCTGTGGTTTTGGCTTAAATTCTCTTATTTATGACTTTACTTTTTAAAAAGTATGACACTGAATGTAGGTAACACAGTAATCATAAATCAAACCGTCAGTATTCTGCTTTTCTCCATTTGTTTCTTAAGGTAATAAAGAACCGACTGTCATGGGCCAAACAGATGCAGAGGTAACCCCATGACAGACAATGACACTGAGTTTGAAACTAGTTCATGGAATGCCTCTCATATTAAAAATAATAAAAAGTTAACCCAGTCATGAAAGGAAACCAACCATATAAAAGGTTTTAGATTTACCGTTTATTCCAGATTACCCTCAATCCAACACTTGCAATCCAGTAATACTTGCTTTCTATTTACACTGTGGAGGTGTTTGCGAGAGCAGCGTGGCTGCTTTAAACTGACGTCTTTGTTCCCCGTCGCTTAAAAGCACGGCACAGTTTGGATGTTGAAAGGCTCGATACATACAGACCCAGAAATTTTGTGGTAAATGACACAGTTTGCTTTCAAACGGAGGGATAAATGGATACGGAGGGGCATCATTGTGCAGCGTAGTACTCGTTTGACGGCCAGCTGAACAGGTTCTGTATTTTCGATCCAGCTGCTTTTGAGATTTCTTGGCGGCAAAGTATCAACATATCGTATGAAAGCAAAAATAGCCCACGTCGTTGGAAGTCCATTGCATCCTTTTGCTTTCTAAGAGGTAATCACAGCTTTAGTTTTGGTACATAAAATGAATTGAAAATTATTATTGTTAGGAGGGTTGCGTAGCATCGGAAAGTATTAAATCATTGACTTAGCTGATGATTAATTCAATAATTTGGTTTAGTGGTGAATACAAGGACAGCGTGCGTGTAAAATGTCTCTCATTTGCAGAATTTTATATATTATATATATTTATTTATATATGTGACAAAAACAAACTCAAGAAGAGTTTACTATAAAAACAAATGCGGTCTTTTAAAGAAAATGAAAAAGCACATTTCTAGATAAATTTGATATCTCTGTGAATACATGTAATACTTGAAAAATGCAGTAACAGGCTTTCAAATAAAGTTCCACTTAAAAAAAAAAAAATCTAAATATCTGGAAGCTCTGAGTCAACATCCGTGCTGCACAGGTCATTTTCGTTTCTGATGCGGACATACGTGCCGCTCTAATACTAAAGGCCATCGTGTATTTCCTGACGTGGCACTGCCAGTCTGTCATTTCATTTTGGGTGCCGGTGAACCAGAGGGCACATGGCAAATCTAACCGACCTTGTCTGCTACCTCACTGCCAGACAAGGGCCATCCCAGGTCACCGCCACTCCACAACCAATCTGTGTCATCACCAACACGTTCTACCACTTTCCTGACAACGTGTTACACCCCCTCGATCCATCCCCTTCTACCTCCCCTCATCTCCTTGCTTTCCTTGCTTCTCTCCACCCACCCCCTACTTTCGCCTTTCATCCATTCTCTCTCTTCGTCTTTTATCCTCCTCCTCACCCTGCTTTATCTTTGTTATCCACTCTCTCCAATTCGCCAGTTTATTCTCTCGTAAAACCCCTTCTTCCTCTTTTTTTCTTTTTCTGTATCTCATCCTCTTCCTGTCCTCATTACTCACCCCTTTTCCCGACGCTTTTTGCTATTCTTCTTCTTTCTCCCTACTCTAACTCTCCCATTCTCCACTGCTCTCCTCACATCAGAAAGTGTTGGATTTTGACATCTGCCTGCAGGAGCAGTGACCCGTGAAGTAATTAGAGTAGGAATCACGCCTTCTCTTCCTCCCTCCCCTCCCTCCTCTCCATCTTCTCCACTCTCTGTCTGCTCTGAGCCTGGGATCATATAAAAAGCTGGTTATGTTTACTGCCTGATCCATCTAATTTCTGTAACGAGGGCCGAGCTGGCCTCATCTCCTTACCGCGCCACGCATAAGCCAAGGCGCTGGGCTTGAGAGGCGCCTCAGGGCCCCGCAGGGCACTGCGGAGCTTCAACCACCGCTCAGCCATGGAAACGAGACTGGGACCTAACCGGATTAACTCCCAACCAGCACAGGTGGAGGGACCCTGCTTCAAACACAAACACAAACACACACATACACACGCACACACTCATCCATGTGCACAGAGATGCAACTTTACGCCATTTAGCGTATCATCAAAAAAAAGTGCTGGGCTGAGACATATATGTGATTATGTGTGTGTTCATTTGTTTGTGTGAGTTGTGTGTGCGCTGCAGAAAAAAAATAAATAAAAAAGTAAAAACTTCAGCTCCTGCGATATGAAATGAGAGAATACAATTATGAATTGCTGCGGAGCTTACGGCCACTGTGATGATAACTCTCAAGTGCTGTGATATCGAATTGCTAGAGAAATAAACTACCCGCACTGAAAATATTTGCCCCTGGATTACAAATGTAATATTTAGGGTAAGGGTTGATATATAATGCAACAAAATAAAGACTGAAGGCCATTCTAAAACATGACAGGATGTCAAATGATTTGCTGGGCATCATTAAAGTGTTTTTCACTGTCGTAATTTGCAGATTATTCAGTTAGAAATGTCTCGAGGGACACTGTTAGTTACTTTGTGTCACTGCTGCTGGTAAACACAGTTCAGCTTAGCTCGATCTATCAGCGTGTTTCACAGTATTAGGTGTTTTAAATCTAGAAAGCTATAATTTAATGGTTCTTACATTTTTTATGATATTTCTGTTATTGGAAACTTCATTGTTCATTGTTTATGTAAAGTAAAATTCATTTATTAATTGAATAGATGTTACTAGTTTGGCGTATTAATAGATGTAAAGTAGCAAATGGACAAGGGTGGCTAAACCAGTAGTAGAGAATACAGCTAAGACATTAGAAGAGATGTGACTGATAACAGAGAAACCCAAATGTGCAATAAAGATGGGCAATGCAAGCTTTTATTTTCATGGGACGCTAATAAATTTACAGCTGTTGTACTTTGCTAAAGCTACTGTTTGACGGGCTAAAAGGGAGATTATGTGACTTTTTAAACACAGTTCACCTTTTACACCTGAAAACAATAAATTCACATCATTCATGTGAGCACTACATTCACAGCCACTTCATTAGGTACACCTGTTCAACTCCTCGTTCACGCAAGTCTATCTTGTTGGTGCCAGATGAGCTTTTGGAGTATTACCGAAACTTCAGAAACGTTGAACCTTGAAGCAGATGGGCTACAGCAGCACGGGCGCCACTCCTGTCAGCTCAGAACAGGAAACTGAGGCCACAGTTCACATGGACTCACCAAAAATAAAAGACAACAGACGCTAGAATATTTGGAAAAAACGTTATCTGATCTGATGAGTTTCCTTTGTTTCCTATGACTAAATATAGTAGATGACCTCCATAAATAATAATTTAACTAAGAAAATATGGCAACAGCTTGCCCAGTAACAATTCAAAACAATTTCAATGGTGCCATAAGTTGCTATAGTTGCATTAATTATTATGGATATCATAAAGCTGCATCCACACTGGAAGTGGTTCATCCATCGCTCATTGCTTTGACGCTAACAGCAGGACACTTGGAGACATTCCAGTGTCCAGTTGGCTAGGTGACCTTCTAATGTATCTACTACCATTATATTGCCAAAAGTATTCGTTTGTCTGCCTTCAAACTTCAAACATGAAATTCAGTGACATCCCATTCTTAATCAATAGGGTTTAATATGATGTTGGCCCACACTTTGCAGCTGTAACAGCTTCAACTCTTCTGGGAAGGCTTTCCACAAGGTTTAGGGGGTGTGTTTTTTGGGGAATTTTTGACCATTCTTCCCGAAACGCATTTGCGAGGTCAGACACTGATGTTGGATGAGAAGGCCTGCCTCGTAGTCTCCACTCTAATTCATCCCAAAGTCGCTCTGTTGGTTTAAGATCACGACTCTGTGCAGGCCAGTCAAAATCTTCCACACCAGACCAGCTCCTGGTAAGCAGTCATGTTGGAACAGAGAGGGGCGATCCCTTTTGCACTGTGCTTGGTGACGTAAGGCTTGGATGCAGCTGCTCAGTCATGGAAACCCATTCCATGAAGCTCTATCTCTCCAGAGTTGATCTGAAGGCCACATCAAGTTTGGAGGTCTGTAGCAATTGACTCTGCAGAAAGTTGGTGACCTCTGTGCTCTATGCACCTCAGCATCCGCTGACCCCGCTCAGTGATTTTGCTTGTTGTTGTCGTTCCCGGTCGCTTCCACTTTGTTATAATCCCACTAACAGCTGACTGTGGAATATTTAGTAGTGAGGAAATTTCACAACTGGACTTGTTGCACAGGTATCATCCTATCACAGTACCACGATGGAATTCACTGAGCGCCTGAGAGCGACCCATTCTTTCACAAATGTTTGTAGAAGCAGTCTGCAT
Source organism: Australoheros facetus (assembly GCA_030220045.1). Lineage (NCBI taxonomy): Eukaryota > Metazoa > Chordata > Actinopteri > Cichliformes > Cichlidae > Australoheros > Australoheros facetus. Next base: position 13,338 of record JASGAU010341015.1, read on the forward strand.
GCCGAGGTGCTCGGTTTATACACCTGTGGAAGAGACTGGAACACCTGCACTCAATGATTTGGATGGGTGAGTGAATACTTTTGGCAATACAGTATATGTCAATCAGCGGTATCCTTTGCTGTCATTGGGAGTCACTTGAGTTGCTCAGCTGGAAGTTGGGAAAAGTTTATCTCTGGTCCCACCCACTTCCCATAGCCAGCAGTTATTTGGTCCAATGTCACGTGAAGTCGCAGAATGCCATTCACTTTCTGTAGTATGTGTGGATGCAGCTCAAGGAGTGAAATAAAAACAGCAGGTACTGTGTTTTGGCTTCACAGACGTTTGCTTTTTTCCCTTCGAGCAATACACTCTTGCATGTCTCCTTGGGCCAGTAACCCAAAATTAGAGTATATCCATTAGCTGATGAGGTGAGGGTAATGGTGAGAGTTCCTGAAACCAGTGCGCCCCTCAAATTACAAATCCCCATATATGGCCTGAATACAACACATTTGTGTACAGAGCATTTTTGCTCACAATGTCTGACAGCGTCTCTACAAATTGCCATCATATGGGTACAAGGTGTTGTGTTTCTTCATGCTGTGACCCAGACACGTTTAATGAAGCACTGGCAAAGCTAGCATGATGGAGTGCCTCAGTCTGTCCCGTTCCTCTGCCCATCCCCCTGACAGCTTCAGGCCAAAGACACTGGCCAGAGCAAGGCCATTTTAACCCAATTGGATCATCAATTACTACTGATTAGTCTAAAAGTAGCATCTGTCTCAGGAAGCATTTAACCAATATCTTCACCATTGTGACATATGGCAACAGAATTAACTGTCATACAGTATGTCAACATGGTGTAATGGCATTATTAGATCTTTGTTTGACATGTTCAAAAGCTTATGATGTGGCTAACAGAACGGCAGACAGAATCCAACAGTGCACCTGGCCACTGCACCCTCGCACGTCTGTTTTCTATTCAAGGTAAGAAGAAAAGTAGAGACGAATTTAACAAGCAATTCATGCCTGGAAATAGCAGTTACCAATAATGTCATTTGACAAAAAAAAAGGCTTTAGAAAATAAACTTGCAGCGCTAAATTGTTTGATTGTACCTCATAAAGCTGGGAGCTGGGAGGATACCCAGGAGAACAGATGTCAGTCAAGCCCGTGGAGCTGATAAAACAATCTGTCAGTGTGATTTTGTGTACTTACAAGCATGTGTTTGCATTCGGCTGCATGTGTGTGTGTGTGTGTGTGTGTGTGTGTGTGTGTGTGTGCGCGCGCGCGTACATACAGCTGCATGTTTGTGTGAGTGTGTTGGTAAAACAATCCGTCAGTGTTTTGACAGCCATGTCACATGCCGGGAATCAGTCTCGGGGGATCTTGCAATGAGACTCCTGATTACCCCTGTATGCATGATTCCTATATTTAACCCCAGCAACCGTGACTTACATGTAGAATGGGTGAATTGCTTTGTCGGAAAAAACTTTTTTGTGGCAGGTGCAGAGGGTTGTACGGGGCATGAAAAGAAAAAAAAAAAACGTTTTCAAGGTGACACAAAGCGCAGTGGTGTAGCAATGAATTCCTTTGCCATCTGCCTATCATTAAGATAAGTTGTTTGGAAACAGCACTGCTCTGGCACGGAGTAGTGAGCGAGTGCCTTAATCAAACAGCGGTCTGAAGATTTTGTGAGATGCTAATAGTTGAATCAAGCACCAATTTTTCATTTAGTCACAAACAGATTAAGCATGATTGCAGATTAAGCATTATTACTGATGCTTTGCTCCAAGAGCCTGGATTTGCTGTATATTTTTACAAGATACTGTGTGTGTGTGTGTGTGTGTGTGTGTGTG
>JASGAU010341016.1:0-39511 GCA_030220045.1 Australoheros facetus
TTGATTGAAACTAAAAACAACATGAAAACACACAACACGACACTATAATATATTTTAAAGCACAATAAGTCACTACAAGCCAGAGTTGCACTCAAATGATATCTGTGAGCCAGAGTTCTGTAATCAGTGTTATGCTAAACAAGGTCACACACACACACATTTGACAGAGACAGAGGGAGTGAGCAGCTCTCTTTTCAGTAAAGAATGGAGAAGCATTTGAAAGCATTCTAAGACATAATTATTATTAGCACGCTTATTTCCTAAAATCACCCTCATGTTCTATAAAGTAAGACCAAACAAACAAAAATGCCAAACAAGTGGACTAAAGCACGAGACACAAGATCATGATCATTCTGCAAACATAACTTCAGAATATCTGTTTAAAGCAAATCACATGAAACAAATATTTATTTTCACACTTTCATCAATTAGTATTCATTTGCCAAATAACTGATCCTGTCGTTACAGGTTNCTGGGAGAGGAGGAAAAATTAGAATCACATCATGCCTGCAGTAATGGGAAGTCTGTGTATTTTTGTTTGGTCCTTTAAGGTGCCATTTTTCTTTTCTCAGATTTCAGTCTTTATTGTGCCAGCGCCTAAAGAGATTGGCATGCCCTGGTCCAGACCCCAGGTGGATCTTCATGCTGGTGGAGCAGAGGCCATGGACCAGTACAACATAGATGACCACCACTATGAAGGCTCCCTGTTCCCCACTTCCACCCTCATCCCTGTCACCGTCATCTGCATCCTTATTTTCATTGTCGGAGTGACAGGCAACACCATGACCATCCTCATCATCCAGCACTTCAAGGACATGAAGACTACCACCAACCTCTACCTGTCCAGTATGGCGGTGTCTGACCTCATCATTTTCCTGTGCCTGCCCTTTGACCTGTACCGCCTGTGGAAGTATGTGCCCTGGCTTTTTGGGGAAGCAGTGTGCCGCTTCTATCACTACATCTTTGAGGGCTGCACCTCGGCCACCATCCTCCACATCACGGCTCTGAGCATCGAGCGCTACCTGGCCATCAGCTTCCCCCTCAGGAGCAAGGTGGTGGTGACCAGACGCAGGGTCCAGTGTATCGTCCTCGCCCTGTGGAGTTTCGCCCTGGTCTCTGCAGCTCCCACACTCTTCCTGGTAGGGGTGGAGTATGACAATGAAACACACCCAGACCACAGCACAGGGGAGTGCAAGCACACCAGCTACGCCATCAGCTCTGGACAGCTGCACATCATGCTCTGGGTGTCCACCACATATTTTTTCTGCCCAATGCTCTGCCTCATCTTTCTCTATGGCTCCATCGGGTGCAAGTTATGGAAAAGCAAAAATGACCTGCAAGGCCCGTGTGCGCTGGCCCGAGAAAGGTCACACAGGCAAACAGTCAAGATCTTGGGTAAGTAAGACTCTTTCCATCAATGCAGGATGTTACGTGTGTCTTGTATGTTGATATCCAGCAGTAATCAGGTACAGAACAGAAAGAACATGCAGGTTTTTACAGGTTGTAAAAATGTCATATTTTGGACATCACAGAGATTTTTTAGAGTTAGACCACCAGCTGTTCCAGTGCTGTGAGCCAGTCTCACGTTTGCCATCTGCAGATAAACATTTAAATAATTAAAACTCATTGATTTTGCACAGAACCATTTTAGTGTATTCCACAATCCTGTGACTCTGTTTTCTCTGCTTTTATCTCTAACAGCTTGAATTCAAGAGTGACAAAATTATTTTTTATTTATTCAGGATAAAATGACTCGAGAGGAACCATCTAAACTTGATTATTTCTTTGTTGTAACGATGCTTCCTGTCAATAAATATTATAGTGCTGGAAAGCCTATTTACTTCCCCTTAAATGGAGCCACAGTTGTAGGGAAAACACGTTTGTGGTTTGAGCAGCAAACTCAAATATTTGCATGGCGCCCATGAAAAACCTGCCAAACAGCTCATTTTGACTCTTGTTTGGTGATTACTGCATTGGCTGATTGAAGGCAGAAGAAACAAGAAACATTGGGAAATTAACAAATTGTTAATTTAACAAACAGGCGCCTCAGCAGCATGTGGAAGAACCACACACAGCCACAGCAGCCTGGCACCTCCTCCTCATGCTGGTCACACACTGCTGGGGGACGGCATCCCATTCTTCAACCAGGATTTGTTGCCAGACTAGTAGCGGACACTCAAATACACACATCCATCCATTTTCTTCTGCTTATCCACACAACAGAAACACACACACACAAAAAAAAATGCACCAGATGTACATGATCAGGAATACATTAAAAAAGTATGAAAAGCGCCTAAAACATCTGTACGAGTTACTGTCTGAAGCCAAAAACAGGGGTAGGCAAAGCAGACACAAGCTCATTAAGTTGCAGTTGATGGTACAGCTGAATCCAAGCGGAGGGATCTGCAGATCTGAATGCTGAAACGCGTCACTTTACATCGTCATCCTCCCTTTTTTATCGCTGCTGAGGCCAAACAGCAGAGGGTTTCTGGTGTCCTGCACTGGCTCTGCAGGCATATGTGCCACACATTTCAGTGGACTGATTTAAACGTTGTTTCACCTTCTCTGCTTACCTTAAAATTACACCAGTCGTTGCTTTGCTTCTGTCTTGATGGAGAGAGAGCTGGCGCCATGTGTGCTGTTGTTGATACCAGCTGGTTAATTATTCTCTTTTCTCTGGAGCTAATCACGTCCTGCCACTGAAAATACTGTTTGGCTTAATTTGCAGCTCTGGTAGCCTGTGCAGGAAACTCTGTTTTCCAGTAAAAGACCCTGACCAGGCCTGTCCACATTAACTAAATGTTTAATCATGGTGCATCTATTAGGATATAAATGCTGTTAATTAGGTGAGCGCACACTCCTCACAGCTCACAGCGCCATTTGCATCCCAAATTGGACTGCTGTCATCAGAGACCTGCATGGAAAGTTACATGTTACTGCAGTCATGTTTTAGATTTGTCATCATGCAACACCTCAGGAGTCTAATATGATCAGTGTTATTCTGCAGTATCCACTCACACTGTGAATCCACAATTAATGCCTTCAATTCATGGATTACAGTCATTGCTAATTAATAAATATTTAGGCATGCGTGAGGCACATTCATTTCTATTTTTATTACTGGACTAAAATTTACTGTCCCCATTACAAGCTGATAGTATTTTTTTCTGCAGGCGCTTCTTGATCAATACTGATGACTCAGTGATTACCTCACCCACCGTTCCTGACTTCAGTCTTTGCTGGATTAGCGGCGTGTTTTCTGCCGCGTACGCGCTCTAATTGGGCTGCTTACGTGAAACTGAGACTTCATTGTTGGTGCCAATTACAGTCTCCAGTCACTTCAGGGAAGCAGCGAGGAGCTCTTTTGATTTTGCTGTAATTGCTGCTGGTCATTAACAAATGTCAAGGGTGGCCACAGATCTGAGGATGCTTAAAGATCCTGAAAAACAATTTTCTTAATCAGCTCCTCGTTATGAATGAGCTCAACATGAAGACAATTTAATCTTTCAAAGTAATACTTTTTTGGCACAGGAGACTTCTGCATCAGTCTGATATATCTGTGCACACGTGTGAATTTAACAGACATAAATGAATGTCGCTAGATAGATAACCCTAAGTCCTCCCACACGAAGCAGATTAGCTGAATTTTGTGAGAATTTTATTATTTTTACAGCTAAAGANCCCCAGATTTAAGTATTTCTCGTTCAGTCACAAATATTTAAGAAGTGTGTTCACCCAGAGTAAAATAAAAACAAAAACCACATTTTATACCTGGTAATATCTTCATATATACATCAGGGTGATATCTGTCTGCTTATATAACCCACTAATTTATCTCTCCAAACTTTCCCTCCCAGTGGTGGTGGTGCTGGCCTTCATCATCTGCTGGCTGCCGTACCACATCGGCAGAAACCTCTTTGCCCAGGTGGATGACTATGATACAGCCATGGTGAGCCAGAACTTCAACATGGCCTCCATGGTGCTCTGCTACCTTAACGCCTCCATCAACCCCGTCGTCTACAACCTGATGTCTCGGAAGTACAGGGCTGCGGCCAAGCGGCTCTTCCTGCTGCGCCAGCGGCCCAGACGAGCCCAGAGACAGCTCCGAGTAATCGATCACATCTCCACCCTGAATGAAAGCCTTACAGGGGTCTGAGAAGAGGCGGCACATAATGAGCTTCACCGCCACCTCCACCAGAATCTGTTGGGGGGGCTCAGAGGGGGGGTTAGGAGTCAGGAAGATGTTCGTTCTGTTTAATCCTTTGGTGTGGGGGGAGTGCTCCTCTGCACTTCAATGCAAAATCACATATCTCATTTCTCAGTGTTGTTCTGTTCACATGATGATGATGATGATGATGATGATGATGATGATGATGGTCTGCCATGTCGCATTATCGATTTTGTCAATTTACAGTCCACTTGCAGTCTTCCTGCCTGTCATGCGCCCCTCATGCAGAAGTATTTACCTCTGCACTGCTACATGCTCTTCTAGCTCTTTGCCCCATGTGTTCAGTTATCACCAATCCACTGCACAGATTAACAAGTAATCCCTCCTTGTTGATGATGGGTGATCTTTGCCACATGTGTAAGTTTTGATTGTAGCCAGTTAACCTGTTATCCTAACAACTATGTGTGTGTGTGTGTTTGTGTGTGTGTGTGTGTTTGTGTGTGTGTGTGTGTGTGTGTGTGTGTGTGTGTGTGTGTGTGGAGCATACACTTGATAAAAGCAGATTAGTATGAAAATGGGGTGCTTGCTGTCTGTGTGTGATACCACCTGAGCCTCGAGGCTCTAGTCTGCGTACGTGCCGGTCATCACATGTAAGATGACATGACAATTATATTAAATGGGCTCCGAGTTAGATTTACACCGGCAGCCAGAGTCCCTGCATCGCCGTATTCAAAGTAATGGCTGCTCTAAGTGCATTTCAAAGAGGAAAAAAGATATTAGGTTGTCAGCAGTAGCAGAGCTTATTGCTTTTATTGCTTCCACTCGCATAATCTTGGCACATTGTACAATTCTTCTTAGGGTTTTGGATTAGAAACTGCAGTTTTGTACCTCATGCACTTTGGCGAGAAAGGCACTGTCAAAGTTATATATTTCAACCTGAACAATGTCTTAGCATCAAATAAACCCTTTTTTTTATATTCCTGGCTCTGTCTATCATACATCTTTTTCTCTAAAAGGAACTGTCATGATTTGCCCGTGAATCATCGGCCTTTGGTTTGTACAAATACGAAGAGACACGGTCGCTCAGGGCTGACTCATCCTCATGACACTTTGTTTTTTTACGGAGCCATTCATTCATTTGAAGCAGAGGAGCTGAAGCTGAAGAGCTCATATCGCACAGACCACCGTGCCATCACCCGGGGAAAGATCATCAAGTGGCACAACTCCTCTGTGGGCTATTGTCTTTACTCATAATGAAGAGACTGGCTGCGAGTGGGTCGTCCAGAGCTGTGAACGCCTCCCTGTGGCGGTCTTCACCTCATCTCAAACCAGTCAGCGATGGACATATAAAATGTGTTTGTTTTGACTTCACAGTGGCGTCTGCTTCATCAGCAAACCTCTAACAGCGCAAACCTGAAATATGTCAGCAGTAATTTGTCACAGCCGTTAATATAGAAAAATATCTGATGTCTCCTCTTTCAGTAAATTACATTTATACTGCACTTTTCTAGTCACAGTGATCTCTCAAAGCCACAGCCAACCGCTCCTTCAAAATGTATTTTTTCTGTCTCAAATGGTAAAGAGTGAGGTTCTTTAACAGAACACTAAAAGCATATTTCCAATTTAGAATGACAAATTAACCTAATGTGTATATTTTTGGACTGTCAGAGGTAAAACAGATACCAGGGGACAGAAATTTAACGGTCCTGTTGTCGTGGGACTGAGAAGAGAAGTGTTCAATAACGGAATCTGCCTCATTTTCAATTTGGACCTTACTGGAGACATCATTTAAGTCTAATGATGGTTTCCACCAGAAGGGGGAGCCAGAATATGCAGCTCTTCACTCAGCACCCATGAGCCATATGCAATTTCCAGCAACTTCCTGAGATTTAGGCTGCTTTAAAGCACAGAAACACTGTTGTTTGAGTTAAGGGCTCCTGGTTTCCACCTTCTCTCTGTAAGAAATCTTTATCAGCTTCCCCTTTTAGCTCATTTCCAAAAATTATCAGCAACACATATTCGCTTCCTGTTTGACTCCCGTGTCCACTGACCTTTGCATGTGGCTACAGGAAAGCTGTGCTAAAATGGAGATTATTTATGAGCGGGGTCTGCAGGACCCGTCTTTCTACAAAGCCTGCAGGGGCTCATTATCTTTCCTTCTGGCTTCAGTCCTTGGCAGACTGCTCTCTAATGCCATCTCTTTTTCTCCACGAGCCTCCCCAAAGAGAAAGCTTTTGCCACCCCAAGCTGGCTGTGAGGTCAATCATCTGTACCCAAATGTTCTCTCTGAAAGCTGCTATAATGGAGAGCCAAGGGAATCTGGTGACCAACAGTATTTGGGGGGGTTTAGTCATTTTATCTTATGTGAACATAAAAGCCTGAAATGGCTCGGGTAATTCAACCGTTCACAATCACGTTTCACCGCCATGAAGAGCCAGCCGGGCGGCAGTGCCACCCCTGTGCTCTTGTTGTCACAGCTGGGTGACAGTGAGACAACACAAACAAATGTGTCTTTCCCTTTTACAAACCACGGAGCACTCCCACTGCGCTTTAATGGCAGTGATAACGAACCTTAATTTGCTAATCACCTCATCCACTAAAGCTTTCTCTAAACAGCTACAACTATGTAACAAACCGTGTTCCATACCGAAGAGTCAATACCCTGCTTCTCTCTGCAAATTAGGGTGGTTTCCTGCAATTTAGAGGCCTGTTTCTATCTACTTTATGTCTATTTAAGTGTTCATGAAAAGTATTCAACATTTGGTCAACTGAGAGAGTTTACATTAGGGGTGTCAAACATGCCAGAAAGTCCAATTCAGCCCTCAAAATTACTTATTTGTTTTAATCAAATGCACTGATGTTCTTGGTGTGCAGGGGTTAAAGTGGGATTTGGCAGGTGGGGGGACCTTAAGATCAGGCGTAGCCGTGCAGCGTGGGGAAATTCACTGCTCTTTGTGAATTTAGCCATCTGAATAAGCAGATGTTACATGAACTTTATGGCTAATTTCTAATCCTTAGACACTACTGAACTAGTATAAAAGGTAGAATTTAGTGTGTGAATCTAATCAGCACCATCATCTTAAATATAAATTGATGTCTGCTACACTTGATGTAACCTGGTAACAGTACCCTAGATGTAACCAGTCTAACACAGAGCCTTACTGTAAACTTTATCACAATGCTGCACGCTAACCAGTGTAGCCTGCACTAAACCGCCCGGTGTTTTCATGCAACACAAAATCTGTATACTTCAGTTTGTTTTGCAAGACATTTCGGCAACGCATCAGATCTGATATCTGATTTAATATCTGTAAAATAAATGAAGACATTACATACAGCTGTATTTGAAATTAAAGAAAATTACTCTGTCAGTGCTTTTTATGTCTAATTTCCTTGTTTATATTGGTAACTAGGCTGTAGTCAGCATGATTTTACAAAGGGGTTATATATAAAATAATTACCTGTTTTGTATCCTTATGACGCTGCATTGTTGTACTTACTCTGTGTTGTGATATTTATTGTGATCTCTGCTGCACTCTTGGCTAACCTGGATAAATGAAGGACATATAAAAGCTTTTACCTTGTGACAAAAATGTTCTTTTTGGCTCAAAATGACTTGATATCATTCATGGTAAATGGTAAATGGACTAGTTCTTATATAGCGCTTTTCTACTCAGTCTGAGCACTCAAAGCGCTTATGAGAGATTACATGCAAACAAGTCACAACTGCTTAACTACTGCCAATGATATATATTTTTTGGCACCAGCCCACTTTAACCCCTGCGGATGTTGTGAAATGATGCCAGCATTTCGGAGTAAGAAGGTCTGTAAAGTTAGAAATATGTTTAGATTCTCTGCAAGTTATTTTTGGGGTCAGCCATGATCAAATGACAAAACTGGGTTATTTGTGTAACACGATATTATGTTGCAGTAAATAATATACTTTTATATGAGTTGGTGTTGATGACATGAAGTCGGTCGTACTGATGAAGTTCACACAGGTTTTGGTTTTAATTATTGAATATAAATTGTTGTTTATTAGATATATCAATGTAAATACCCTCCAAATTGTGATGTGGCACATTTGCATGTTGTGTAATACCAGTTTTTAAACGCTTAATGTTTTTGTTCACTTTTTATGTCCCAAAAAAACAACCAAAAGTTATAACTAATATTTCAACTTCTGTGACAAGCGATTTTTTGTTACAACTTTTAAAATAAAATATTGAGCTTGTAATTAATGAAAATGTTTATTTTTTTATTATATTAATATATTATTCAGAATACATAATGCATGACGATCACTTGACTATAATTTTTCTTCATGCCACTATGTGTGAAGTTGTCGACTTTGTCCGGAAAATTGTTGCATGGCTTGAGTGATGCCGTCCTTTATCATCTATAACTTCTATATATCCCATGCATATGCTAATGTTGCAGGCGTAAGGCATAAATAAATTATGTCACAGGCTTGTGGGACAAGTTTTGTGCAGCAAGTTGCAGGCTGTAGTGTGTGTGTAACAATAAGTATATATATATATAATTGTGGTTTATTGGTCCAACCTAATTGATTTCAAATTGGGCTGGCATGTCCGCTCTAGATTCTTTAGCTCTGGCAGTTCCAAACTCAGACCAGATTCTGGCTGTTTGACAGTTGAACATAAAGAAGTATCTACTTTAAAACAAAGCCATGCAGCACACTGTGAGCACCATGATTGGCTGACTTCCCTTGGATCTGGACCTGTACAGGACAGCAGGGTCAACTCAAAATGAGCCAACAGACTAAAAAGTCAGCTGATGGTTGTGTAAATTACCAGCTGTGAGGATCCCTGACTTACATCAAATGACCCCCCCACCCACCCAAAAAAAAACACTCAGGCTTTTAATTACAGATATTTGTCTCCAAATTGTCTCCAGATTTGTCACGTTGTTCTAATTAGTTGTCAAGTTAACTTTTAGCGACCCTGCAGGATGTTTATGTCAGATGACGCAACCATTAAGAAGCAATGCACAGAAGTGAAGTGCATGTAGTTAATGAGACATTTGTCTTTGCTACTGTGGGAGAACCAGCTACAGCAAGGAGCTGAACACAGCAAAAAAATACTCACCGCCTACCTGATAACCAACCTCTCACAGATTAGTCAAATCACAGAGAAGCAGGAAAACACCAGGTCAGAGCCGGTGCTGCCTTCAAAATAAAAGCTCCAAAGATTGAGTAATTTATACTTTTTCAGCTGAAAGTATACTTATGATTTAAAAGCGTAAACAAATAAAACAAAATATTTAGTCCATAATTTATTTGGTAGATTATCAGCTGCTGCTGTTAAGTAAATGACTGAAACATTGGCCGCATCCACACCACCTCACAGATTAGTGTGTCCCTGTTTCAGGCCTGTGAAATTAGTTGGTAAATTAATTTCTTTTGATAAATCATCCACTAGTATTTCCCCTAACATAAACTGACATTTCGGTTTTAATAGCAGCTGCCAAAGGCAATTTCAAACGAAGGCCACGTGTGCTTTATTTTGAAAGTCTCTAAGAAAAGTAGTATTTTCAACCCGAGTGACTTGACAGCGTTGAAGGAGCCAACTGCGCGTAAAAGTTGTCCGCTCCACCTCCGAGTCCATGAGGCTGATTTGGCTCCAGATATAAACGCGGAGTTTCTCTCTGCGCTCTCTGCGTGTCTCACTTTCCCCGCAGCCGCAGCAGTTTGCGCCAAGAGGCCGAAACGGAGAGAGGAAAGCAGGAGGGGACGATCTCTGGCACTTCGACAGGATGGAGGTAGAAACTATATGTAACTGTTATGCAGCCCGTGCTCTGAAGCCAGATGTTTTTAACATTTAAGGTGGTTGCGTGTAGACACTGCGTGGTTGGAATTAAAGCGTTGCAGGAGCTCAGAGAGTGTGTTTGTGCTCAGTGTTATTATTGTGACATTTCTGGAGGAACTGGAGCTTGTTTAAAACACGTGTTACACCCGTGGTTCATTATGTGCATGTGCTATGTCTTTATTATAATGATATTATCATACAGTGAGTGCTGTTTATGATGGAAAGCTGCACGTGATAGCTGTGTGACGTAATTTTAAACCCCACACAAATTTTGGGGGGAATTTTTTCTGTTTTAGACTCACAGATACGCCAAAGATACACACTATGTTCTCCCTGTTTGGCTCTGCGTGTTTGAGCATCAGGCCAATATGCTTCAATAGCAGGTTTGTGGTCACAATTTCATAACACAGCAACAGTGTAGAGGAAGGAAATGGAGCTGATCTCTCACCTGCTGCTGTTTGGCTGCTGTGACAAATTTGTAGTGTAAATTGAGATTTATTTTTTTTTTATCATTTTAAGCCTTCTTGGAGCTTTGTAGACCTCCGGCCACGTCTCAGATCCCAGCCTTTCCTTTGCTCACTTGTGCTGGAGCTAAAAAAAGAACATGAGCTCTTATTTATGGTATAGGAAGTGTGCTCGAGCCTTCCTCTGCACAGTTTGCTCACAGGTTTGTGGCCTCCTCCCTGCAAAACAAGCTGTTCCCTCAGACATTCATTCTCAAGTGTTTAACCTCATGTGGCAAATAGGAAAACACCCCTTTTCCCTCTCTCTGCGGCAGAAGATGAAGACCAAAACAGCTCTCGCATTCTTCAAATTTGCTTTAGATTTGGATTTAAGAGTTTATTCGTCTTTTCCTGTAGCAAAAAGGAAGCACCTTCAAATCTTAAAAGATTAAAGGGTGGTATAAGGAACAAGTATTTCTGATTTTGAATACATCCTGTAATATGAAGCTGTTAAAAAAAACAGAACTTGCATCCACTGATGTGGGTTTGATGAGTCAAACTTTTTCTGGATGACACCGTGGAAGCACACAGACCCGGACATCTGACCGTTACCTGTCAGCAGTTTCATGCTTCTGTCGCTCATTCACTGTTCCCACAACTGCCTCATTTAGTGAAGTGAAATTTGTCAGTTTTGATTTGTCATTGAGAATTTCTGCTGGATGCCTGCGGTTCAGTTCTCCCAAATCTCGGCATTTTCTGTGGTAACACACTCACTGTCATTTAGGCCGCTTCAGCTTTTTGGCTTTGAGGAGATCAGATGTTGATGGTGGTTCGAGTTTAAGAAAAAATCACGGCTCACGTTCACAAATGTTGATTTACGTCATCCTCCCTCGAGTCGACCTGAAGAGAAGTTCTTAAACTTTTTGTTTCTCGTTATGGAATTACAAGCGCGCGCGCACCTGAGAATTAGTACTGTATATGTGTGGTGGTTTTCCTCTTATGGAAAAACATCCCCACAGCTGGAGGACTGAGTATTTGAGATCGCCTTGCCAACCATATGGCGTGCACATTTATTATGTAATCCACAGTAAAGCGACCAGTAACACAGGAACTCGGTCTGTACCAGCCAGACGTTTGCTAATGAGTTAGTTTTTCCGCTTTGCTTTACAACAACATGACGTTTAAATGGCGCCCCCATTATTGTTATTAACCTTCTTATGTACTGTGAATATTATCTGCGGAACACCATGAAACCTGCCCTCTTGATTACTTTCATTTACACGTGCATCTGGGGCATTATTGATCTAAATTTGTGCTAATTTGCATAGTTTTTAAGAACAAAAAATCAAGTAACTGAATAAAGTCAAATTCAGAAGTCTTTTTTTTCCCCCTGGTTTCTTGACATTAGTAACAAAGAAGAAGGCTGTGTTTAAAAAACTTATTATAGGTCGGAGTCAAACTGGGAAGTCTGCTGTATTTAGATGCGGCTGAAGCAAAGTAGATGGAGGGAAAACTGTGTTAATGTTCCACAGGTTTATTTATCAGTAGAAAGCTGAACTAAAAGACATCACCATGAAACTTCCCAAGTTAATAACTTTCTCATTTAAAAATGCAGATCAGGTAGTATCACCATAATTATAGGTTACATTCATTTGCACAAATCTCAGATAAAGTGTTGCACAGTAAAGAGCTAAATGTGTGTTTTTTTGGACATTTTTATTTTCATTGATCTGAAAGATTCTGGAAGAAAAATGATGCGACACGTTTGATCACGAGATAAATGCTCAAACATAAAACAGACCCCTAACTGACCGTGAAGCTCCACGGAATGCAAAACGCCAACATCAAGGGAAGTGCAAGCCTGTCCTCGGAGTAACGCAGTCGGTACGGTTGGATCTCCGTTTAAATCGCACACATTGGGGAGTCTGTTCACTGTTTTGTAACTTTTACAGTTAATAAAATTCATCGGAGTGTTCAAAAGACTTTGGGGCTTTAATAGAGTAAAATGATAACTGATATTTGGACAAACAGCATCTTATGTGACTTTAAAACTGATTCTTCCTGTTGTGCTTTTTCTTTTTACGTGACATCCTGTGAGCATGTTTTCTTCCTTGTGGCCACATATACTGGTAGTAACAGTAACAAGGTGAAAGCAAACACTGGTTTTTGGCTAATTTAACGACACTCGTTACAAAAAGTATAACTTCTACTCCTTATGAACTACTTTTGGCACTGCTTAGATTTTCTAATAATGTGTGCAGCGCATGTTCCTGGATGATGATACAGATGCACTGTATAAATGAGTGAGATGATTATTGTCTGCAGACAATAGTCCTCCTCCTTCTTAGTATGACAATAATTATAATAAGTTGGTGGCGGTTCATTCAGCAAGAAGTGAGCTGCAATAATAAAAAGACAACAATGGAGGCGGAACATTTTCCACATAGTTTTTTTTTTTTTAAATATAATACGTGCATTATTTTTTGAAGCCTGGGGGACTCACACAATGTGTGGTTGACAAATGGGTTTGATTCTGCAGCTGGCTGAAGCATTTTAATTGTTCCCATCAGATGTGAAACTGGCCCAGCTGAACCTAAAATGAGACATTTTCTGTGTCCTGGTGCTGCACAGTTCTACGCTCTGCTTTGCCTGAAGTTCTCACTCGGTTCGACTCACAGGAGGATATTTGCACCTTTACGACCGATCTAATGCTTCGTTAAGCCTCGTAATCCCCTAAATGCTTTGGCTGCGATTTACTGCAACACTTCTGTTGATCTTTTCCTAAACAATGTTGTTATTTGCAGCCCACACAGGCCCTCAGACTAAAAAGTCCCGCTATCAGGACGAGACCTCTTTGAGCTTCAGTTCAAAGCGACGCATGTGCCAGCGAGATACTGTATGTGGGGTGGGAACTACAGAGGAGATAACTCA
This sequence comes from Australoheros facetus, assembly GCA_030220045.1. Lineage (NCBI taxonomy): Eukaryota > Metazoa > Chordata > Actinopteri > Cichliformes > Cichlidae > Australoheros > Australoheros facetus. Next base: position 13,374 of record JASGAU010341016.1, read on the forward strand.
GAGGACACTGCTATGTGGAAGCAAACACTCATGCTGTTTACCTTTAACGCAGTTATGCCATGAATGGATACACGTAGACTGTGAAGATTTCATTGATATTTGAATGCTGCCCACATAACTTCTGCCCCAGCTTGGTTATTCGAGACAAATTCTCGAGATCTTCATTGTGACAGAGCTGACGCTGTACAAGGCTGCCTGTGCTGTCTTAGACATCTGCAGCTTCTCAAACATGCTGACTTTTCTGTATAAAGTCTAAAAAACCTAATTGCACAAAGATTTTTGAGAGCAGTGGGCCAGACAGAGGAAGTGGAAACTGCAACCCCCCCCCCCAAAAAAAAACAAAAAAACAACCTATCATCATGAGTTTAAAACTTTCTTACAGATCTCCCTGCAGAACACTTAACCCATACTGCCTGCACCTCCTCAACCACCCTCTTCTAAATTTGGCATGTAGCCATGCTCTTTATTTCCTTTTTTGGCAGAAAGTAGTGCAAGCTCAATAAGTGCTGCAAGATGCTTATACTTTGCAAGTATCATTTTCCCAAGATAAGTTTCGCAATTTTGGGAAGATGTTGCAACCCCTTTAAGATTTTCAGTATTTAGGATTTCCTCATTATTGCTTAATTATTTAATGCACTATGTTGCAGAACTGTGGAAAATATTGAGTTTTAGGTTGTTGTAGTTTGGAACATGCATCTATGGAGTTTGAGCGCGTACAGTCACGTGAAAGAGTTTTCATAGGACGTTATGCTGCCGTGTAAAAATCTGTGTACACCCTCTGACTCAGTATTAATAGCTTGAAGTAATTGTTTTCTCTGTGACTTTATCAGTCTCTCACATCGCTGTGGAGGAATTTTGGCCCACTCATCTTTATAATGTTGCTTCAGTGCTTTGAGGTTTGCGTGCATTCGTTGGGTCCCTCCAGAGTGTTTCAGTCAGGTTGAGGTCTGACCTTTGTAGACTTGCTGCTGTGCTCGGGGTCATTGTCCTGTTGCATGACCCAGTTTCGGCCAAGCTTCAGATGGCCTAACATTTGACTCTAGAATACTTTAGTATACAGAGGACTTCATGGTTGCTTCAATGAGTGCAAGATGCCCAGTTCCTGTGGCTGCAAAACAAGCCCAAGTCTTCAGAAGTCTTGTGGTTTGTTCAGATGCAACCTTGCAAAGCTAAGCTGCGCCACGTGTTCCTTTAAGAGAGACCAGACGTACCTTCCATACCAGCCATACCTGTTCAGCGTTTTTCTAACTCTGATGTCGTGAACTTTAACATTTAACATGCTAACTCAGTCCTGCAGAGTCTGAGATGTAGCTCTTTTTGCGGTCTCTCTGAGCATTGCATGGTGCGACATCCACACCTGGGAAGATTGTGGCCTTTAATCAACACACACCTGAATGCTCCAGACCAGAAAACTGCCAAAACCTCTGCTGATGATCAATTAATCAAGTGCATTTGACTTTAGCAGCACCTGGCTGCTGCTTACCCTCTTATTCCTGTAGAAGCAGTAAGGGGGGTGCTTAGTTTAGAGTCCTGTGAAACGAATAATGACTCAGTTTAAATCTTGTAGCAGGTTGATGTGGGGATAATTTCTGTGTATACTGCAGGGTAACTTGACCTGCGTCAGATTTTATAACCTCACTGAATGAATAAGATATGAAACCGTCTTCAGCAAGTATATATGACTGAAAACAGGTGATGGGTGGAACCTCCTCAGGCACATGTGATGGCGGTGGGGGAGTAAAGCCAAAGCGTAAGCTTTTCAGTTGACACACAAAGAACATCCTGCTGTGTGGGGTAGGAGTGGGTGGCACAGTCTCGGGTCTGAAAGGTTTATGTTTGATTGAGATGATCTAGAAACACATGCAGTTCAGTGCTCATATAAATATGAAATGGAGTTTAGAAAATGCCAGGAAGAGGAAGAGTAGTGGAAAAATGGGAGGACAGTTTAAATTCCCAATAGAAAGAAAAGAGAGGGAAAAGATTAATGTTATATTTCATTCACGAGCTTCACGCATAATACCGCTGTGTCTGCGTCCTGTTATAAAATCCCTTCACTGCCATCACTACATGACTCAGGCTCATGCCACAGTGACAGAATCGGATTCCAGATCCTGTGGCACTCTTCGGGGCTACATAGTTAAAGCGGGACTTCACCGAATGAAGTCATCCTGTGACGGATCCACAGTCCAGATGGTTTCTCATCCTGCTCGTTGAATCGGAGTGAATGAGAATTCCAGAACCTCGTGATAATCAAAGATTTCATGATTAAGTTCAAAGATTCGGGCAGTGCTGTTTACTCATTCTGGTAGCTTTTGTTTCTCATCATTCAGTCTCAGCAGCTCAGGTCACTTTTCAGCAGGCCCGCATTATCATGCTGAAATGTCACAGTGCATTCTCATATTCACAATTTGTTTATGAATATGCAGCTAAAGTCACTCTGGATTTTGGCTCATCTGTTGGTACATTTATCACATTTAAGGAAAAAAATGTCTGTTCTGGTCTTGTGGTTATTCTTGGGAATTTAAATTTATCCGCATCTTTTTGTTCTCCAGTCATCTGGATTTTTTTTTTTTTCCTTTCCTCTGGATGCTTATTTAATATTTCCCTCCCCAGACGATAGTACTACGCTGTGTCTGCAGCACCTCCCGTTTCCCTGGAGGCAGCAGCAGCTAGTGAATGACTCTGTCCCCTTTACCTCATCCCTCTGATTCAGGACCTTTAAAACACACTGGCACACGTAAGTGAAAACACACAGAGACGGTGCCAGTAATGGGCAGTGGAAAACTGAGATTTTCAGATGAGGTCTGGTCCAAAAACACATCATGTTTTCCTGGAAAAGCAGCAAGCAAGAGAGCGCCTGTCTGTTCTCTTACCACTTAACAAGTGTAGGCAGAAGGGAGCTGCTCACTGTGGTGCTTTTCACCCTGGCAGAGCACGCCGACTTGTGAAAACAAAGTCTGCAGACTCAAATTGAAGCCATTGTGCTCGGTGAACTTATTGAACAAAATCATGCTGAACAGCCGTGCGCTGTATTTATCTTCACTTTGACCGACTGACACCCCGAGGCTCGCCAGTTAGAGAATATTAGGATTCAGAGTTAAAGGATCCTGCGCCAGACAGCACCTTCTATCAGATCTAATTATATAAACGGCCTGTTGCTCTCAGACAACTGCACAAGCAGATATGGTTAAGATTTACGCAGCCTAATATCATGTGCTTCTTCTCTCCTGCCTCTGGAAATGGGAATCACAGGAACAGACAGTAATGGCTTTTGTGTGATCTGTGGCGTCTCTGTTCTCCTTTCACTTCTGCCGGTCATTCAGTAAACCTCGTGTCTCCGTCCTCAGCCTGAAAAAATTAAGATGCTGGTTGGCACTTTGCTGAACACAGCCACAGAGCATGTATGGAGTTGATAGAGACAACGTATTGTTTCATTTATTCAGATGGAAGTGTCTGCTTTAGAGTAGTATATTTAAAATTTTTAGCACCTTCATAGGTCAGGTATTTCAAGGCACTGTTTAACTTCTGTGGTGACCAAAGCAGCATCTTAGCATCTTCCTGGTGGCAAATGTGAGTCTCCAGTTTTGGTGCCACCATTAGATATTAAAATTTCTAATTCTCCTGCTATATTTTCCAAAGTTTTCCTTTCTCACAGCAGGAAATGGTCCTCTTAAACTGTATGCCAGCACATGCCAACATCACACAGACTTTTTAGTAGGGAGCTGGTAGAGTAATGGTCATTTAGAATATGTGATGTGAATGGGTCAGACATTTGCGTGTTCACGTACACGTCCATTGGCAAATATCCCAACGAGCATGACTGAAACGGTGGCGTTGTCTTCCTGGTATGACGGCAAAAAGTCGGAGAAAGATGGATTTTGATGTTGTTTCCGTGTGTAATAGAGACTCACTACATTTGATGAAGAGTTCATTTGGTCACTAAATGTTTGTGAACAGACGGTCACACGTCGTGATACGGAAGCTGTGATGTTTATCTGCATGTGGAGTCTATTTCAGGGCAGTGTGGTGGTGCGGTGGTTAGCACCGTCACCTCACAGCAAGAAGGTCCTGGGTTCAAATTCAAGTCTGAAGAAGGGCATGTTGGCCCGAAATGTTACTGACTGTTTGAAGGTCCTTTTGTATTGAATTTTTGTTCCAGGAGCGCTCTGGTGTGCAGACTTTCTTCTTCCACTATTGTAACTGTTTTTGTTTCTGCACCCTTTTAATATTGGATGTGCGTGTTCACCCTACAGAGATCTTCAAATTCAAATTCACCATCAGTTGATACAAGGAAAATATGAAGCAGTTTTTGAATACAAAACTTCTTTTGCTGTAAGGTCAAATATCTGGAGGGTGAATTGATGGAGAACCTGCATCCTGACTTTGGCACAACTGTTTTACAAACTGGACTAGATGAACGGGCCGCCGGCTAAGTGCTGCAATATTAGCTGGGGTGGGGCTTTAGTGAAAATGTGTCTGCCTGTATTTTTGCAAACAGTTCATTTACTATGACACTAAATTACCCTTTAGTCTACCTCTGATCACTGGAACACCAGTCTTACTATAAGCATAAAAAGGCATCTATAAAATACTATAAGTGTTGTACTGTTTATGCAACTGTCTATGCGAGCTGTTTCCAGGGAACTTTTGATGTGACCTGAGCCTGTATTTGTGTATATGTGCGTGTGTCACATGTGTTTTACAAGGTTATTCCTTCGTTAGACATGCTCAGTTGCTCTGCATGTTAGATTATGGTATGTTTCAGATGTGGTCTAGCATGTCCAGGGACACGCTCTCTTAGGAGCTGAGGGGTTACAGAGCAGCGCTGTGATCCAGGATGCCTGCACAGCTCTGGTGCTTTTTTCCCAGGCCTAGAGCCCCAGAAATAGTTTGCCCTGCAGTGAAACATAGTTTCCCACTCTCCACAGAGCGTGGGGTCCCAGCTAAGTTAAACACATGTATCAGTGATAACCCACCATAGGTCTCGGTTGGGGCAGCGATATCGCAGCCAGTGAAGCCATCTGTGGTCACGAGCTGAGAGGAAAAAGATGCTTTCATCGACTTCGTTAAGATGCTGACTTTGTATCTGTGAAATGTTGTTAAAGTGAAAGCTGACGAGAAACTTAATAAAACCACTTTTTTATATTCACGGACAGCATGTCGCATGGATTTGGGTATTAACACATAATATGCAAGACTGTAGTTATATAGTAACTGCTGATGTGTTGATAATACATGCCTTGGACATTTTTACATTAAACATGAACAAAATTGCATTTATCTCTTCATATAAATGCATATTGAGTGTCATTAAAAGCAGGAGTTTTTATGGAGCCTGACATTTATTTTCGTTCTGCATGAAGAAGCTCATTAAAGATAAGGGCTTGCCATAAAAGAAGGATGAAGGAATAATAATGCACCTCCAATTAGTTCTTACGGAGCTGTGCAGATGTTAAATCGCTAACCTGACATTTACGCATAGCTGTCAGTTTTACTTTTACTTGCTTCCCTGTATTTTGATCATTTGTTGGATCTTTGTTGGGCAAAAGCAAATTTAATTTTCCACCTGCAGCCTCGACTTTCCTTCCCCTAAAACATCAGAGCACAGATATCGAAACAAAGAGAGCTCCACTTCCTTTGCCTGCACGTGTTATGACTTCGTGTCCTGAAGGAGGGTTTTGTTTTCGAAGGACAGGAAAGAGTTAAACAATTAGAGGTCACAAAATAATGGGGTGGCGGGTGGGCGGTCACTTGTAATTATTTATCACGTATGGGAAAAGAGATTTCAGGAAAAGGGCTGGCTTTGGTTTAGAACACAGAGAAATGTTACGAGAGGCACTGCAGGGCTCACTGGTGCCATTACGTATTTGGGTGGAGGGAGCAAGGTGGTGAGGTCATGCTGAGAACAAGGGGGTGAGGAAAATAAGGCGTGCGATTAAAATGTGGAATGTGTGTATCCGTGAAGCCTGGGAGATCCATGTTTTCTTGGGCCACAGTTCAAAATGTGCAAGGCGGGTGAAGTGATGGTGCACAGCCAGGAAATGTGACAGAACTGGCAGCTGTGAGGAGGAGCGTGAGCTTTTTGGTGGTCAATAAAAGTATGAGGGTAATGAGATGTAATATGAAAGCCACAAAGACAAAGGGAGGGGCCCCGCAAGCAGTGACTACAATGCAAGCCATTAAAAGGCAACATCGTGCACGAGAATCTGCAGAATGTAACCAGATCAGCTAATGCACAGTCTGAATGCTCAATTTAAAAAAAAAAAAAAAAATGCCCCCAAAACTGGAAAATGTGTTGTTTTCTACACTCAGATTTGTGCACATTTAAGTCTGACACCAGCAGCCAGCTTATTACTCAAGCCACAGTGGAGTGGGGTGACTTACTGGCCATCAAAGCAAAAGTGCGGAGGAGGATGTTTAGCAATCAGCCTGGGAATAGTGGGAGAGGCTGAGAGTAAAGAAACCCAGGAGTGATAACAGTCTGAAGCAACAAGGACAGGTCCCTCCTGTCACACGCTGCAGCGTGATGCTGAACAGCTGCTCAGAGAGAGTGAGAGGGAGTGGGGCTCACTTCCTGTGCTTTGTAGATGAGATCCTCTGAGGCCCGTACTAAACTCCACAAGCTGATGGAGTCTCGTTGAGAAGAAGGAAGCGAAAAACGTCTTTTTTTAATTTTAGAGCATGATTTGTGTTCTGCTATCTTCTGCACATGCCAAGGTTATTAAAATAGATCGAGTTTTTAGCTGCCTTTGTTCAGTAAGTCACACCCCTTTGTTACAACACTGAGCTTCTGTGGTTCAGCCAACATGGGCGGTTTTTGTGTTATAATTGTGGAATTGTCACCAACCTTTGAAGTCTGTAAGTGTGCGTGGATGAAATCTGTCCATCCAGCCATCAATTTTCTTCCACTTTATCCAGTTCAGGGTCTCAGTGTGGACTCTCTCAGTGTATTTACATTTTATACATACATGAACATGCAGTCTATCAAGAGAAGCATCTTTTCAGTATTTTTCACCCATTTTTCTCTTTCAGAAGAATTCTCCATCCAAGCCATCGGTGGCTGAGCTGGCTGGAAAGTTCAAAGGTCACATTCTCCCGATGCCCAGCTCAAATGACGAGGTAATGCACTGTATTTATCTTATATAAAAATCTCTGAGCGTGTCTTGGCTGTGTAGGGCAGCTTGCACATTCTTAAAGGAAATAGCTGGTGAGCTGTTGGTCCTTTCTTCAAATTTGCAGCCTCGAAGACGACCTCCGTGTTCCCTCAAGCTGCAGAATCAAAGGGACGATAACGAAGAGTCACATGTGAGTCATCGTGTTCGTTCCCTGACCTGTGCGCTCCGTTTGGCTTCCCCAGAAGACAGACTTGGATTTGTTTACTGTGCATTTTCATTGCAACCTCACAGTTTCAACACAGTGGATCGTGTACTGTTGACTAATGTGGTCTCTTATTATTACTTTATTCTTTGTTTTGTTTTTTTGCTTCTGCCTGAAATATTGGGAAACAGCTGTTTTTTTTTCCTTGCAGTAAAAATGCCAAACAACCCACACAATTGTTATGATCCATTAAAAGCACAAAGGACAACAGAAATGCTACATAAGCATAAAAACAATAAGAAAAAATAATGACATCCAATTAAATATATAATTATTCTTAGTATTTGGTAGGACACGTGCCTTCATACTTCTACTTTATAAGAAGAATACAAGCAGATGATTACTCTGTAATATTGTAGTATGTAGTATATATGTAGTAATGTTAGCTTTTGTGATTTCATTGCTTGTTGGCTTTAACTAACTGTGTTCTCTGGCAGAAATCTGCTGTCCCACCAAATCCCATCAAAGTCAAAGTGAGGAACTCTGCTGCCATCGAGAAACTGCAGGTTGGTGCATCGTGCAGTCTGTCCTTAATTTGTGAATGAAGGGGAGAAGCTGCTAAACCTCAGTCAGGAGATTGTTTTTTTTGTTTTTTTTAAAGCGTTGCTGCCCCCTGCTGTTCAGTTTTCAGTGGCGCATGAGCTGCTCACATGCAGGGGAGAAAAGGGGGGGAGGCTTGTCCCTGATGCAGCAATCTGCTCAGATTAATGAGCTAATTGGATCATGGACCACAGAGCTTCTGGACAGGCTCAGACTTGCCACTTTAGTTCCTCCAGTTAGCAGTTTCACACGGTGAGCAGCCATGGGACAAAAGGGCTGCCGATTCTCCCTCTTTCTGTTTTCTCCGGTGCAGGTAGGACACTGGTTGGGGGGGTAACTCTGAGTGTTTATAGTACTGAGATGTTAAAGAAGAGACTTTTAGCAGTGACATTTTAAAATGGGAACGTGGCAGCTGCAGGCAGAGCAATATCAAGTGCGTATGTCTGTAATGTAATGAGTTAAATTCAGTTTTCAAAGAAGAGCAACGCTCACATCGAGACTGGAAATATTCTCAGGGGGAAACTTTTATTTGCATATATTCAAACGTTCAAAGAAATGCTAGAGTTTAATTTTTACTTCATCTAATCTCCTCATAAAGTGAGTCCTATCTTCAAATAAACAGCCTCATTTCCCCTTTTTTTAATACTGTGGCTTATTAGTTTTTAAAGTTTCAAATGTCTTGGAGAATTTTAGTGTCTTGACTTCAGGATCTTCCCTCCCGCCCTTCAGGCCAACCTCGCTCTGACACCCACTGCTCTGCTGCCTTCACCAAAGACTCCAGAAGTCAAACTGCAGCAAGCACCGCTGTCCCCCACCATGCCAAGCAGCCGCCTGAGCCCTGCCCTGCAACCCTCACATCAGTCCAGTGAAGAGGAGGATCCCATCAGCTTCGACAGCCCTCCTGAAGGCACACCGCTACCAAGCATCAACAAGGTAAACGCTGTATTCCCTCTTTGTAACATAGTTAGGCTGATTTTCTCTTAGAAGGCCAAAATGCACCCTTTTTATGTTTTGTGGTGAATTTTGCATAAGTTTAGTCACTAAATGACCAACATGATCTGCTGTCACATTGACGCCTGCAGTGTTTCTCACGCTAATCGCCCAATGAGCTGCGATGCCACAGCTGGGTGCATGCCCCCCGTCCTCACTGACGTGCCTCTCAGTGGGTGTTCTGCATCATCTGTTTGAGCAGGCCGGCCTCGGATAAGCTCAAGCAAGATGCCCCTGTAGTTCATGTGTGCTCCTGCTCGGTGGATTGAAGATGTAATCCCCTTAGCCTAGTTAGAGTCCCTGAGTGTTATTTGTTAGGTGCTGTCACGCAAATGCTGATTAATCCTGAACAGTTAGCAGCATCATTTCATACTGAAAACTTGCACACTCTTGTAGAGTTAAGATTTGTTCATAAAACCCGTGTTGTTGTTCATCTTTCCACGCAGACTCGCGCACGGCTGTCGTTCAAAAGGCGACTGCCCACGAGACAGCACAGGAGGTCAGCTGGAGAGGAGGCAGGAGCCTCTGGGAGTGGACAGTCCCCATGTGAACTGGACGGCCCAAAAGAAAATGGGGTCAAGAGCCAGATTTTGGACAGCCCAGCGGAGGAAACTGAATGTAGTCTTAAAGACGCTGAAAACAAGGAAGGGGACTGTGAAACAGCAACTGCTGACATAAAGAGCGACCACGACAACAGGGAAGAAATGGAGCAAGAAGCAGAACAAGACCAAAGCTCCGACACTTTCAAGGAGGAACGGCTGCCTTCGGAGCCCGCTGAGCAGAAAGAAGGTGACATTAAGGTAGAAGAGAGGCAGGAAGAGACGCCTCAGGGGGCAGACCAAGGGGACAGTGAAAGGGTGTGAATGTTTACATTAAGAAAAAACAAATATATGAATAAGTTATTCAGTGCTTTTATGAAAAAAACTGTTGGAAGAGTTATTTTATTCAGGTTTTATATCTTTGTATCAGCTCCTACGTTCCTCTGTCACCTGCTCCTGGCTGATAAGAAGTTTAAAAAACACTGGAGAGTCATCAGAAGCAGCTGTTTGTGCACATGGAAAGTTTGGCAGCTGATGCTGTATCCCATGAGCACCAGAAACGCCCATCGTGTCGTACCAAGTCTGTGCGACTCCTGCTTTTTGTTGTTTTTTATAAAAAAAAAGAGTGCACTTCCATATCAGGAATCTCTGACACGTCCACACAAGTTTCAAACTACCACAAGCGGGGCTGATAAAAGTTGTATTAGATTTCATATATGTGTAAGCAGGAATATATAAATGCTTTGACATCATACCAAAGTACTTTAAGCAAAGTATATAATTTCAATGTAGTTTCTTTGTTTGATTTTTTTTTTTATGTATGTTGGTCTTTTATTTTGTATATGACAAAACATAGAAATCACAGTGCTACTGTGGAGGGACTGAAATGATGCACAGAAAATAAACAGCTTCCTTCTTATATGAAGAATACCTCTATGTTACATGTTTGCTCTTTTTCTTTTGGCCGGCCGTCAGCATGCTGTATGTCTGGTAGGCGTGTCTGCTAAGGAATCCAGGAGGGTGTGATTAATTCTGTCCAAATACAGACGTGGACAGTAGTATTACCCCGATGAAGCACCCCTACAGATAATCATAGTTCTGTTTGTATTTAGAAGTCCTGTCGTTGACCAACTAACATGACACAGACTGCTTCTTAACGTTTATTATTGGCCATCTGACATATCTAAATATGCTCCTTTATTAACACAAAATGTGTGCCACTTCTTTAGGTACACCTCGCTACTACTGGGTTGGATTCCCTTTTTGCCTTCAGAACTGCATTAATTGTTCATGGCACAGATTCAACTTTCCTCAGAGATTTCGGTCCACGTCGGCGTGACAGGATCACACGGTCGCTGCAGGTTTGTGCGGTGAACTAGAAACTAGTTTGAGATTATTTGAGCTCTTTGGGTTGTAACCACGCTGGAAGCAGCCGTCAGAAAATGGCTTAGCCTTGGTGTCCTGTTTTTAGCAAACAGAAGTGGTCTTCTGCTGTTGTAGCTCATCTGTTTCCAGATGTGTTCAGAGATGCTCTGGTTATTTGAGTCACTGTTGCCTCAAATAACCAACTCAAAACAGTCTGGCCAACTGATTTTCAAACAGTGAACTGCCACTGGCTGGATATTTTGGACCATTCACTGTAAACCTGAGAGATGATTGTGTAGGAGAGTCCCAGCAGAGCAGCAGTACCTGTACGTTCAAAGTCACTTTCCTTCCCCATTCTGATGCTCAGTTTGAACTTCAGCAGGTGGTCTCGACCGTCTACCTGTCTAGTGCTGAGTTGCTGCCATGTGATTGGTTCTTTTGATAACAGGAGTGCCAATCAAAAAGTATATGTCGACCCCTGGTGGTAACCATGAAGAGGACGCTGCAGTCATTTTTAAGGGTGGAATAAAACTTTGGCTGAATGTGTAAAGAATTACGTGGTTCATTTGTATCCGTTTTTAAGCTCTTTGTCCAAATCAAATGATAATTGCAGGTTTGTTTGTTTTAAAAAAAAACGTGTTCACCTCAGCAGGAAAATAAGTGAAAAGGTCACGAGTTCAATCTGAACCACTAAACTGAACCAATCCTGGAATGATAAATTAAAGACAGGTAAGTCAATGCAACAGATGAACAGTAAACAGTATTTGGAGTCATATTTTGGTTGCGCAAATATTTACGTATCATAAAAAGTCTCAATGAAACAGCTGCCAGAGTGTAGGACACCACCTGGAGGGAAAGCTCAAGCACGCAGCAGCGTGTCGTAAGGAGCGGCTCTCACGTCGTCATTCCTTCAAACGTTTCCTCTCCGGGTTGCGCTCTCGGCACCGCCTCTGCGCTCCACCGAAACTTGAAGTAAGCGCACCTGTCGGGCCGAAGAGGGAGACGCCGTGGGTCCGTGTGGAGAACCCGTTTCCCAGAAGCTGTCAGGCGCCACGATGTGAACTCGCTGACTGAGGTGTTTTTGTGCTTTTCGTGAACTTCAGCTGAGGCGTTCGTGTTACCGCGGGCAGTTTGGATTTATGACCATTAAAAGTTGAAAACGGGCACTTCCGGGTTTTGCTCCTTATCAGCATGGAAAATATTGAGATGAAAGAATATCCAGATGAAATCGATGGAGCACCAGTTTCAGGTGTTCGTAAGGTAAGTCAGTGTGAATGTGTGAAATGATGTTCAATGACATTCCCAATATGAATAATAAAGTTAGTGATGAGGATATCTTATGAAACATTACATGGTTAATGATCAAAGAAAAGCAACTTCACTGTAACGAGTCCTCCAGCCCTATTTGTGGGAAGAGAAACTAAAACAAAATGCTGCTTCTTATCAGGTCACTTTGTATTATTAATTACTATTAACACATAATACTAATAAAATTATGCTTATACAGAGCCATGAGTCCTTTTATTTTCATTCTGTGTATGTAGAACAAGCACTGACAAAAAAAGATCAAGATAAATCTTTAGTAACATTTCAATGTAACATTACAATAGAGTTCCAAAGTCTTGAGTCACCGCTTTCTTTCTTTATATTTAGCTTCCAAGGAGCCCGGCTTTCCTGTAATTATTGAGTAACAGTTGTCCAGGCTTTGGAAAAGTGAAAGTTTTTCTTTGGCTGATCATTATCAGAGGAATGCTTTGTTTTTGCTTTTTTGTTTATTTATTTTTTTGTTAACACCAATCTGTGTATCATTCAAGAAGGCACACCTAACTCAAAGGATGAATCCGTGTTGTGTGTAAACATAACAGACAACTTTTAAATTCTGTATTTATGCACTTTGTTACTAACGGCACTAAAACGCACAATTTGTTCTCATTTCTTTAGTTGAATCCATGACACATGCCAAAGATAACACAGTTTGGTCTAAATTTGTTGGTTTGCACCAACAAGGTGATTCTCAAAGAGCTATTAGTCGAAAACTTGGAGTATCTCAGCCCTGTGTCCTTAATAAACTGAGGAAACCGGATGATTGGAGGGCAAATTAAGTAGCCTAAAGACTACAGCAGATTAACGGTGTCTGAAATTCATGTTCTGCAGGTATCTAGAAATAAATCGAGCACAAGGGCGCTGAAAGATGCATCTGGCTGTTCAGCTGATCCATTTCCTGTTTGCTGAAGCCTCATCAGAAATGTCTTAATGGAAGTGTGGCTGTCAAGAAGCTATTCTTAAGGAAACAGGGACAAAAGGTTGAGGGAGAACAGCGAGTGTCTACAGCAAAACACGGTGGAGGCTCAGTCGTGTTTCAGCCGGTGGTGTTGTGGATCTTGTCAAAACTGGTGGAATTATGAATATAGAAATGTACCATCAGAGTTACAGCCATCTGGAAAGGATTTGATTAGCATGAAAGTGATCCCAATCTCCTCAGAGCCCAGACCTCAACATTACCGAGTGGGATCATCCTGACAGAGAACAGAACAAAAGGCAGAACATTAAAAGAAGAGCCTGGAGAACGATTCCTGAAGACTGCTTAAAATAACTACATGAAAGCTGCCTCAGAGAGTTCAGGCTGTGTTTGACAATAAACAAACTCAGTTCCTCTCTTGTATATACTCCATTTCCACGTGTGTTTGCACATGTTTCCATAAATCGCTGCGACTGTTTCCCATTTTCTTAGTAAAAAATAAAGAAATGAGAGCTGACTCAAGACAGCACTACATCATCTTCATTTTTTTTTTCATATATTGCCTCGGTGGTGTGAGACTTTGGTATCTTTTATAATCTGAAAATATTTGTCACCTTATAGAAGGCAGGTAACAAAGACGGTGTGGCCAACAGCGATCCTGATGCAACAGAGAGCGGCCCGTTCATCAAACAGGTGAGCGGCTTTCGCTTTAAGTTTTTTAAGCTGTTATTTGGTTCTGTTTCCAGTAAGACAATAAGGAATTTTTTGAGCGTGACCTTTTGTGTTTCTGTCTAGAAGACAGAAGCAACTTTTCTGCTTCATGACTTACTCTTTTTTTAGTGAAGGAAGTGAGCAAAGAGACGATGCTTTCTTTTTGTGTTTTGTTAGAGAAATGGTACCAATGGAGCACAGCCGTCCTCTGCACATGAAGCAGAGGCTCAAGAATCTGGAAAGGTATGAAAGGTGCTTTTTTTACCTTTTATGGTTTGGAATAAAGGATGTTTACCTGTCCTGTTTATTTTCCATGTGCTATCTCTGCATGTTGGCGCAGTCATGGCTGGAGGCATTGTGTTTTAACATTCATCCCATCTGTGCTGTTGGACTAACCTTGATTTAAATAAAATAACATTTTTTTTATTGTGAATGACTGATTTAAAAATGTTGTGTGTGTGTGTTCTGAAGTGGAGCATGCTGGGAAAAGGTTGAGTACTTGTGTATTAAAGTAACTAGAGTAGAGTAACTGTCATCAATTTCAATCTGCTTCTAGGGAAGCATCAAATGGCTAAAGGAAGAGCTGAATGAGAAAGTCTTCTGGAAAATTAAACTATGGATGATCATAATCTTCATCTTTCTTGTCATCATTGCAATTATTTTTATTTCACTGGCCATCTGTGCAGGTAAGGTCACCTGAGTGTGCTTTTTGGTGTATTAACATGTAAATGCATGTTAATATTTCATATTCACATAGGCTTACATATATGAAAGCCTATGTGTCGCAGGCAGCTTAAAAAAAAGAAGCAGTTCAGAGCTGCAAAGCTGTTAATATCATTTGAATTTTTTTCAACGAAGCAGTTTTCATTTGGTCTTTGACATGATTTCTCTTTGAGCAGCGATCCATGAGGATGAGGATGACATATTTGACCCTTCGTCGTTTACATTCCCTCATTATTTCAACGGGAGCTTCAAGATGCCAAACAAGCTCTTCACCGTGGACCTCGCCACCCTTTCCTCCAGTAAAGGCCAAGCGCTGGCTGCAGAACTTGAAACAAAGGTTGGGCCAATTTTAAACTCTATTTCAAATGATACTGCTCATGTTAATTGGTTCTATTTAGAACTTGCTACATGAGGAGCAAGTTACTGAGTCAGCGGCGCACTTGGTGACCTGACGCTGCTAATTTATGTGGTCTACCCTTTTGTGGCTGAGTTTCTGCAGTTCCTGAAAGTTTCCTCTTTACAATAATACCGACTGTGGTAAGAGAAGGAAGAAATTTCACAAACGGAGTTGTAACTGAATCCTGTTACAGTACCACGCTCGTAATCAGTCAGCTCTGTAGGATGACACATCCTTTCACAAATGTGTAACCTCTGAATTCAAAGATTAAGAGATGCAGCCGCACGGTGGCGTGGTGGTTAGCACTGCAGCCCCACGTCAAGAAGGTCCTGGGTTTGATTCCACCTTGGCCCGGGCCTTTCTGTGTGGAGTTTGCATGTTCTCCCTGTGTTTGCGTGGGTTTCCTCCCACAGCCCAAAGACGTGCAGTTAGTGGGGCTGGTGACCTGTACAGGGTGCACCCCACCTCTTGCCCCATGTCAGCTAGGATAGGCTCCAGCCCTCCCACCCCCCCACCGCCTTCCGTGACCCTGAACAGGATAAGTAGAAGTGGAGGGATGGTGTGATGTAAGGCAGTTATTTGATGATAATAGTTAAAGTTAGTAGCTATGTTGCTAAAGCAGGGTATCATGCAACATGTGCAGATGTCTGCACGCCGATAGTTGCAAGCTTTGACCGTCCTTCAGCCTTCATGATATTCAGCTCAGCAGTTTTCTGTGTAATCCACCTGCTTGCAGACAAACATGGAGAGCAAAAAGAAACAGAGGAATGAAAACATTCTGGTTCAGGTTACAGCAGGTTTCTAAGGTAAACACACTGATTGTTACGGTTTCCTCTGCTGTGAACAGTGGAATCAAAAGAAAAGTGTGAAAGTATTAAATTAATTCCAATTTGCACAAACTTTAACCTTTTTTTTTTTTTAAAGCTTCTTTAGGTTTGATTCCAACCCCAAGTTGTAAAATATAATTTCATACTGTGAAGTTTTGTCCTGAACTGACTGTGATGACTGTGTGGTTAGACTGAGTCATCCAGTCTGCTATAGTGTATATGCTTTTATCTCCTACTTAAATTTAGATATAAAAGCAGTCAGCATTGAGCTGTGGGAGAAAGGTGGGTAAGTAGGTAGTGTGAGCCCAAACCATTTCCTGCTAATGTTTTCTCATGCATGTTTCATCCTGCCCCACCCAGCTCACTGACCTCTACAAGTCCTCTCCTGCTCTGGGGCGATACTTCTCCGAAGCAGAGATCTACGCTTTCAGGTACAGATTTGTCACAGTCAGAGTTTGTGAACTGTGTATTTCAGTGAAACCACTGAAACGGTTTAATCTCCCCCCTCAGGAACGGTTCAGTCATTGCTGACTACAAGCTGACATTTCGGCTGCCTGAAGAGGAGAAGGATCAGCTCAGGAATTTTACCCTGAGCAGGGAGATGGTGTACAACGTGTTCAGACAGTTTCTTTATGACCAAGATTCACCTGAGTCGGAGCCAATGTTCATTGAATGCGATTCCCTAAAAATGGTGTCGGGGCGATGAGGACAAAAGTTCACAGACCGGAAAACCGGTTCTTTTTGTTTTTACGTGAGCCACGTCACAAACACTAAACTCCCGGAACTTTTAATGTGATTGTTTTCCCACGAGTCCGCAGTTGATGCGTCTTTACCACAGGAAGCTATGTGATCATAATTGCATAAACCTGCTATGTTAATCACGTGGATGATCTCATCCCGTGTCTTTATGGTCAGGGTTGTTTTTTTTTTTTTTTTGTNGTATATAACCCTTGCATATACCTCATTGCTGTGATATTTTTATGTAAGAAAACTGCTGTCGTATTTTTTTTTTTTTTAATGGAATTCAAAATGAAATTTATTTGTGTAACTATGCCTTTATTTTCTTTGGAGACATCGCCTGCGAACATCCAGAAGTATTTGCCTAGAGGGCAACAAACATGAGTAGAAACCGCACAGGCTGCACATCCCATATAAACTGTGCACTCGATACACTGTTTCATGTAGTAGGACACGTTCTAAACTTCTCCTCAGTTTTATTTCACATGCACAAGCTTCACTGTGTCCACTTTCCTTATTGACCGCTAGAGGGAGCACCGCCCGGAGATTTTCTCTCTTTGGTTCTGTTTGCAGAGAATGAGAATTTAAATTATACAAATAATCCAGAGTAGGCAGCACATTATTGCAAAGGGTTAATAGCAATTTATGTTTGATATTTTTTTTCTAAAAGGGTGCTGTGTCGGTATGTTGAATTGCATTCTGTTTTTCTGGCAGGGATCACGTCGACATGTTTAAGATTACAGCTGTAATAAATGTTTCCCCTCAGATGCTCATAACTCTTCACTATGACTTGTTGCATTCCCCAAAATGTGTTTCTCAATTAAAAAAAACATTAGTCCTTCTTTTAAAGGGTTAACTTCAACGTTGGTTAATCCTTCTTTTTAAGCTGATGCAGTAATGAAAATACCAAGAAGTGGTTCAGCGAGTGTCTGGCTGCTGTCTGTATATTTCACTAAAACACAAATTACTGCAGAGATGTTCTGAAAAGTCAGAGATTTACTGGGAAAAGGAAATATTATGTAATACATGAATTTCTGATAACTATGTAGAAAGAAATGCTGAGTTTTATTTCCTCTGCCAGCATCTATCTACTTCTTTTTTTCTTGAGGGGGAAATACAGTTTTACATGTTCACACACATTCAGGCTGCATGACCGTCACATGCTGGTCAAAAGGTCAAGTTTAAGCAGCAGTTTCAGCAGCTCATTACCAGACATGAAACCACACCACCCTGTCCCAAATATTGCAACTATTGCCACATTTCTGTTTAGACTGAATCTATTGATCCAGACTGGACAAATTTAGTTGCTCTGTACTGTATTTAGGGCTGCAGAGGGCATCTTTTTTTAATCTGAGCAAACACTTTACTTAATATGCTGGCAGCAGTGATGGCTCATGTAGCGCTGGGCACCAATAGGTACTAACTGCCGTTGCTGCTTGTGGAAAAAAGGGCTCTTTCTCCTAAATCCTAATTTAAGAATCTTTAATCACCTAAAGCCAGATTTACTCTAACAAGCAATCTGAGCTTTGATATCTTTGTTTTGTTTTTTTTTCCTTTCTTTTCTTTTTTTGGACTCCGCGGCAGGTCAGAGACTGGGCACACAAAGTTCAGTGACCATTTGACCTTGCTGGAAGAACACGTGTTTACAGTATGTTGGTGCAACATTGCTCTGTATTCTTAAAACCTCATGTTGAGATTAAATTCACATGGAAAATATGTTATTATTGAACTGATACACAACAGAATGCTGTGAATGAGACTAGATGACTGACGATTATACAGTGTGAAGAGCCTTGACAAAAATGTGGCAGAGACAGCTCCTTTTTGGTTATAACATCGAGCACTATAAGCCTGTAAGCATTAAACACTGTGCTGAGCCATCTGTATGACTGAATTTTTGCTGTTTTACATTTTGCTGCAGCTTTTGTTTGTTGCATATATAAAAATGTATTTAAAATAGGGCGACAGAAATGACAAGACTTTACGATTCATCGCTTGCAGCGCTAAATCCAAAAATCCAAGTCATCTCATAAGAGTTAGGAAAACTTACATACATTCATGTACATGCATATTTCACATAGATAATGCCAATTGTATGTACAGTAGTATTAAGCATGTTTATAAAGGGGATGAGTGCGTTCTAAGAAGGATTCCCTGGTGGCGTCTTTGTATAGACAGATAATTAGATAATTCTTTGTTTACATTTGTAAATGGATGCACAGCAATGTGGGTAAATCTCTGTGTGTCTATCTGTCTATGTGTCCTGTACAAAAAAAAAAAAAAGTGATTATGTAAAATATGAACTAATATACAGCACTGTGCAAAAGTCTCAACCAACCCTCATTTCTTTATTTTTTTACTAGGAATGTGCAAACATACGTGGAAATGTAGTACTCGTGTATGGGGAAGAAGGCATATTTGGTGCAGTCACCTTTATTCTTCAGCACACGCTGAACTCTCTGAGGCAGCTTTCTGCAATTTCTTTAAGCAGTCTTCAGGAACGGTTCTCCGGGCTTCTTGAAGGACATTCAGAGCTCTTCTTTGGATGTTTCTGGCTTTGGTTCTGCTCTCTGTCAGGATGATCCCACACGGCTTCAGTAATGTTGAGCTCTGGGGAGGCCGATTCACGACTGATTGTGTTCCACTGTGTGTTTTTCTGTCCAGGTTTGCTTTTGCTGCACTGGCAGTGTGTTTGGGATCATTGTCATATAGAAGAATGAAGCCACTGTCAATCAGATAATTTCCATATGGGATTGCATTGTGGATGATGATATTTCCATTGATTTCTGCTACCTTTCCACTGAGATCGTTTCTGATGAGGCTTCAGTGAAGTATCTTTGGACAAGATAATAAACCGCGAGTTGCCCCCAACGCATCCACTGGAGGGTGAATGTGCGTGTGAATGTTAGTCAAAAAAAGCTCTTGGGCGCAGATAAAAATGCAGCGTGAATGTGTGTGTTACTGGCTGAATGAGATTTGTAGTAAGAAAGCACTCTGGGAGCTACAATTATATTTTTGTGATAGGCTGGTCGTAACAAAGTGCCTAAAGATTATATTTAAAACTGGTTCTTTGCTAAATTTTCTGTTATGTGTAGAGATGACAGATGGTTGGTTTATCTTGAATTAGGTGCCTTTTTATGCTTGAATGATTCATGGGTTCGTGTTAAGTAGTCAATTATGCATTTCTCCGAAAGCCAACCCTGCGGGACATTCCTTTGGACGCGCCAATGGAAACTGGTTCAATCAAAGAGCATGCACTTTGCAGACATTTCAGGAAGATTCCCTGGTTATCCTATTAAAGGGTTAGGTCTCCTTTTAGCCGCCTCAAGACGTAAAGCTTAAGGAGGCTGTTGTTACTCAGAGCTCGGAGCAGACGCCTCACTTTCCTCTCTGGATTCAGTTTCACCAGCAGCTCTTCACAGGTCTGTGGATAAAAGTAATCTGGAATAAGAATGGGTGCCCACGGCTCCAACCTGGACGACATCCTGGAGGAGGACATGCACCACTGGTACACAAAATTCATGAGGGAATCTCCTTCGGGGCTCATCACGCTCTTTGAACTTAAGATGATGCTTGAAATGAACGGCATGACGGAGGAGGCCAGCAGCTATGTGGACCAGGTCTTCATCACCTTTGACATGGATGGGGTAGGTTAAAACTCACCCAGGAGAAGCAGCATTACAGAGCAACGCAGAGCCGTTTGTTGGTGTCCTACGTGGCACCAATTTTACACATTTTTAGGATGAAAATAGATTTTAGTTTTGAGTCTTTTAGTCTGTCACAAATCAAAGGACAAAAGGTTATACGTATAAAATTTTTGTATCTAAATATCTTTTATACCTTCCTCTGAAATTATCTGCACTTGCAGCCCCTGAATAAAAGATACATTCTTAATTACATGATTCTGAATTTTGGAAGTTCTTCTTTGAAGTGAAGTTTTGTTTTGGCAGCGAAGGATCAGAGATTTACGCTCCTTTCTCTTCATGTGTCTTTCTTACAGGATGGCTATATAGACTTTGTTGAATATATCGCGGGCATTAGTTTATTGTTGAAAGGGGAGATAAATCAGAAGCTAAAGTGGTACTTCAAGCTCTTTGATCAGGATGGAAATGGAAAAATTGACAAGGATGAACTGGAGACTATATTTAAGGTACAGTATGTCTTCTTTGAATTTTTCCTAATTAGATTCTTCATCCAGAGAAGTTCCCTGAACCATGAAGATTAACTCTGAAAGTGCACTTAAGCAGGCATGGCACCTAAATCCAAGGGCTTCTTAATTACCCTGCTGGACGTGGCTTTCTCCACAACAGATCCTAAACCTCTGACTAAAGAAGCCATCCAATGATCACCCTGTTTATGTCACACCTTTTTTCTATTAATAATTATACACAACAACACTTTTCCCCAGTCAAATTCAAATCCAGTCACGATCTTTATACCCACAGTGCAATGCACTTCAACTTCAACACTTCTTTCAGCTGTAGTACATCCAGTGTGCCGAAATGTTGCATCTGTTGGTTAGTTCTTTGATTTTGCAGCAGAGTTTATAGTTTAAATATTCTCCATTGACTCTTTCAGGCCATTCAAGATATTACCAGAAGCTACGACATCCCTCCAGAAGAGATTGTGACTCTTATATATGAGAAGATTGATGTCAACGGGGAAGGTAACAAAAGCATGACTGTGCATGCAGAATTAAACCATGATAAAAGGCTTTTGTCTCCATGACCAGAGCGACGTGAATACAAAACATGTGATATAGGATTTATTTCCATAAAATCATAATCCCTGAACATTTGAATGCATATTTACCTCTCCAGGTGAGCTGACGCTGGAAGAGTTCATCAGTGGAGCGAGGGAGCACCCTGACATCATGGATATGCTCACTAAGATGATGGATCTTACACATGTCTTGGAAATTATTGTCAAGGGTCAACGGAGGAAAGGGCTGAACTGAGTCAGTGATCCAGAAGCTGAAGAGCTGACATCACACGGACTCAACGCACACTTCAGACTGCAAAAAAACTGACAGAGCAGCACCACACAGGCAGGACCTCTCTGCACGCCACCAGAATGAAACAGATCATTTGCTCTCCTCTTCTAACCTGCTTGTGCCCTCACATTCATTGTACAGCTTATCTTTTTTTTTTTTTTTTTTTAAGGTTTAAAACATGTTACCAGATGTATTTGTTGAGTCTTGTTTAAGATGAGTAAATTTGCTTTTCGGTTCCCATCGTGGGTCCAGCAGATTGTACAAAGTAAGGTGGAATGATCACTTTTATTTTATTCATTAGAAGATATTTGAACTGGAAATGTTGTCCAGGCATCTTTGCTGATGAAAGGACCTAATGCCACAAAAGCTCTGAGATTCAGTTTCATCCATAACTGAGATTGGTTTAAAGCTGAACTTACTGACACGCACAGCTGAGTCCTGATTGGTGCTGCTGAAGACTCCCAAAGCAAACAGCCGGTTTCTTAACACTTATGACATAATCACAGTAATGGGGTGTTTACAGTCTATAGTCTGCAACACCTGCGAGGACTGATGGTTGTTTTGTGTTGATGAACTTGAAAAATCTACAACAAAAATCAATCATTGGTTAATGGAGACAAAAATGTAAAAAATAATTGTGCTTGTGTACAGAAAATATAATGTTTTGCAGTTAAGGTTACAAAGTTCCCTTAAAATCAATACGTTTTTCCTTTGAGATGCAGGCAGAGACGGAACAGATCCCACTCTGCAAAAAACGGAATAATTTCAATGATTAACTTTAAATGTGATACACAAAACTGACCACAGTGTTATGGCTCATCCAGCTGCAAATAGAGAAAAAAGTGTAAAAAAAAAAAAATCCTAAAATACTCCGAGTATTAAACTTAGGAAGAGACTATAACAGTTTGTAATGTAATAGCGTGTAGCATTTAGAGGTATTGTTATTTGCGGGTCAGCAGATGCTTGGCAACTGAACGAGCTCAATGATGCCATCTTGTGAGAACAGGATGAACTACATTTTATTACGGCCAAACAAAATTGAAAGTGTACTTTAAAAACTTAATCGTGTGTATGGTTTATAACTGCTGAGGCTCGTAATATCTGGTAAATGTATCACTCACATTTCATCCTGGGTTCCCTCATTTTAAATCAGCATAAACAGACAACAGAAGATCCGTGGGTTCCACCTTGGAACATTTCCCCACTCATTTCGTACTTGACAATCAAAGCATGTCATCCCTCTTATGCTTTAAACATAATGGTCTTCGTGGTTAATGATTGAACAGGTTCATTTCAGTACACACCGGTCAGACTATTGTGAACTGAGTGGTGTAAAGCAAATAAAGATAAGGCTTTGACTCCACATGGCACTCTCTTTCTAAATGTATCGGATGATGCAGTTGTGCAACAGCACTGATCAACCCACCTTGGCTCATCATATAAACTCGCATGCCTCACAGCTGCTGCACAGACTGAGCACACCTTCCACCTGTTCACCACCACCCCTGCACGGGAACAGCCAACCACATCCACCTGGAAGCATGCAGTCTGCCGACGCCAGATTCAAGAGAAACAGCCTGTTCCTGGCTCTGAGACGATACACCTCAGCTGTCAGTGAAATGGAGCAGACCATTCTCCTGCCAAGCCTGCTGCGAGACATGCCCTCAGACGAGGAGTGGGACTGCGAAGCTGCAGAGGAGACCTGCAAAGACCTGCACGGCGACTACTTGATGCTCAAAGCAATACGGAACAAAGTGGAGAGCGGCCTAATTCCCCTGGACGATCGCAAGGCCAAAAACAACACAGCACTGAACGAGACCCTGACTCTGGAGCCTCTCTTGGACACAGACCCTGAAGCCCTCTTCCAGTTCCACGTGAGGGGGCTGTTTTCTGTGATGAGTGACCTCACCAAGAAGACGGAGAGCCTCACTGAGAAATACATGGACATTATTGGGGTGGCAAATTAATCACTAAAACTCAGAGATGTGGACATTAAACGAAACCACTGTTTCTAAAAGTGTGGTCTAAGTAACCCAAACATCTCACATCTGTCTGAACTGTTTACATCCAGTGACCCCCCATGCTTTTAACTTAAGGAATAAATATGCATTGATAAAACTAATCAATATTGTCTCTTAATTTGCTTCTTGTAACACTCCCTTTTATATAAACACATTATAGAAAAGATACAGTTTGTTACATAACAGAAGAGTTTTCTAAGTTTCAAGAAAGAAAAACAGTCAAGAAAAAGTCAGTCATAAAATGTTCAATTTAGTTTTTTTATTTACATATTTATAAGTCACACAAATGAAAGAATGCGTTCACAAAAAGGCTGCTCCACACAGGCGGCAGTCGCACACGTTTCCTCTCTCACAGCCACTGACACTTAGCGCACAGGATGGAAAGGTTCAACAATCTCAGCAAAGGTCTTTTTCTCTGGGGAGATAAAAGAAACAGAAAGCGACAATTTGATTACAGCGATTCATAAAACTTCAGTGCACAGACTGATTTCTTCCCCCTGTGAGATTTCTCCATCACAACAATAACAGTTATGGTAAAGTAGCGTGGGATCATGGGAACTGTTACTATTGGCACCAACGAAAATCTGATGCGACTCAGAAAGAAGCTATTTTCACAGTCGAGGTAACGTGTTTAAGTTTTCCTCTTGTTACATTTAGTTATGTCCAATAAAGTTGCATCATTTCAGTAACTTTAAGCTCGGCGGCCTTCAAATATAAAGCCGATGGAACGCTGACAGGAGACTGAAATGTAACAAATAAATTATGGACTTCTCTGTTTGAACACTGTTGAATACATTTTGAATTATGTAGGTGCTCAATCTAACGATACAGCATGAATCCTGTTGCCTTTAGACAACAGGATACATATTGCATATTTAAACACTACAGAAATTAGTGCACAGGTACAGTGCACGGGATTTCAAATCATTAAACTCTCAGATGACACTATTACATTAAGTCTTGGCAAATGACTGCCCATCTGTACACCACAAGGAGATTAATGACTTCAAAGTGTGGTGCAAAAATCACTCTCTCATTTTGAATATTGAAAAAACTAAAATGATATTTGACCCTAGAGGAATATGTGCACATGATCCTGTGTTAATTGATGGATGTACAGTAGAGCAGGTCAGCTCATATAAATATTTGGGCATCTACATGGATACATTTTTTTAAATGGGAAGAACATGTTGAATTCTTAGCACAAAGGCTCCATTTTCCTTGTAGACTCAGAATGTTTGGTGTGAATTCCAAGGTTATGGGTACCGGGAGGAGGCCCCGTGGTAGACCCAGGACACACTGGAGAGATTATATCTCTCGGCTGGCCTGGGAACGTCTTGGGGTCCCTCTGGAGGAGCTGGAGGAGGTGGCTGGGGAGAGGGAAGCCTGGGCTTCTCTGCTTAGGCTCCTGCCCCCGTGACCCGGCCCCGGATAAGTGGATAAGCGGATGAGAGTACGGATGGATGGATGGGTACTTTTTATTACGCTGTGCTGGGATGGGATGGCAGCCTGGTACGGCCCGCTTACAGTAAAGCTAAAATCGAGAGTTGATGAGGATTGTTAAGGATTCATCCCTGTTACCTTCAGGGAGACGTTACAGAGCAAGTAACTGTAAAACAAATCATTACATGCTATCATTTCTCCCAACATCTATTGTATTATTAAATAAAGACTCGGCACAGTTTAAAAGGTTTGGAACCATACTGACATGCATTTGATTGCTGTTAGAGATGTATTTTTTTTATTATTACTTATTATCTTTTTCTCTCTGTTGTTTTTATTATGCAAATTGCAGCTGTGAAACACTGTTTATCCAAGACATATTTCCCATGTGGGACAATAAAGTTTATTCAGTTCTATTCCTGGAAGATCCCCTTGACCTCTGGGGGGCGAGTTGGAGGGTCTAAAATTTTTCCTGTAGCGACTAAAGTCACCGTGTTTCCCTGATTAGCATTAGAAAAAAAAACTGATTCTTAGACAACTCTATTCCTCAATTTTGGATTTTTTTATTTCCCCTGTTGGCAGCACACAATTTGACGACAATTTTTATTGTTCTGCATTAATTTATGATCCTAAAACATGACACCTACACGGTACTTGCAGACCTCATATCAGATTTGGACATACATTGAGCCCATGTTTGAATTCTGTTTTTATATTTAATCTTTACACTGAAACCCATAAACAGCACCGAGCTGCAGCTGAGAGAATAAAAACTAAACCTAGAGCAGGTTATGTTCTGAGTTTTGGTTTAAAATCAGCTGGAAGATAAATGTTTTCACTGATTCTTCTTATTTACAGCATGTTTTAAGTGTGAGGCATATTCTTCTGCTGGGGAAATGCACTGTATATGTGCAGCTTGTTAAGTCATAATTTACTAAAACTACTGAATGAAGAATAAATGTTACTATAATGGATCCTAATCTGCTGATCAGTCTCTTTTACACTGCTGGAATTGCAGCTACTAGACCACAGTTCCCACACCAATAATTCCTGTTCAATCAATAAAATTTGTGTTCAAATGTCTTCATGGTCTAGCTCCATCGTACCTGTCTGAGCTAATAACTCCTTACCTCCGAACTCGCTGCCTTAGATCAGCTGATCAGCTGCTACTTGAGGTCCCAAGATCTAAGTTAAAGCTCAGAGGTGATAGAGCTTTTAGCATTGCTGCCCCTATT
>JASGAU010341024.1:0-20765 GCA_030220045.1 Australoheros facetus
TATATATATAAAATAATAAAGAGATGGAGTAGTAGCAGAGTCACTGTGCAAAGTCAAATTAGGGATACTAAAGATAAAATATGTAAGATAATGACCTAAAAACAGCTTCAAACATTAAGAAAATTAATTAATCATAATCCTAATAAATAACTGATAAGCACAATGTTAAGAATTAATAACCATGACTTCATGTCAAATGCATGGATTGACTGTTATCTACCAAAGTTACATGCTAACCAGCTACTGCCAGCCCATACCCTTATGTAACCCCAAGAAGAGATGAATCAGTGAAGCATCCAGGCTGCCCTCAGTCTATCATGAGAACAGGAAGATTTAGCGCTGCCCAGAGCTCGTATTTTTCTTTATACCATCTATGATTCTGATCTCTTGTCAGTCATGTTGAAGGGCAGGAAGTCAATGATTGAAACAGTACACACAGCGATGGCAACGGCACACAACGGCTCTGGCGAGCGACCACTAGAAAGCAGGATTAACATGAAAGGCAGCTGGCTAGGTTTTGTTTATACCCTAGCACCTCTCGGGACACTTATGCCTCCCCGCACGCTGCTTAACACATCCCCTCCCACCCAGCATCAAGCAATACTGAGGACTGAAGATCTGGTTCCTGCAGCAAGCTTAAATTATGTAGTTTCTCCAGCAGATCACATGCAAGATGGTTATATGATAATTTCTACGCTTTTGAAGTGTCTGGAAATAGATGTGATCGCCTGTTCGCCACAGAAAATAACGTCAAAAATTGCGGGGAAGTCCCTTTGACCAGCAGTGGCAAAGAAGTCATTTCTCTAAATATAAGAAAGATTTAACAAAACAAGTATTAAGAATACGTTTTTATAAATGATTTAGATTAATTACATATTGTAAAGGTAAAACATTTTTTAGATACAGAAAGTACAAAAAAAAACAACACACTACCTAATACATCTGAATAGTTGAATTATTATAGAAGAACATAATGGAAAAGTTTCCATTTTGGACGTGTAAACTAAAGAAGGTTAAAAAATCCAGAGCACTCACTGTGAAACTGATTAAACTGCTCATTGCCTATATTGCAAAATTGACCACCAATTTGGCTACAATGAAATCAGAAGCACATTTTAATAAATTAATAACTGTAAAAAACTGTTCAAGTTTATCATCTCATCCACATTTGCCTCCTCTTCATCGGACCTAAAGACTTGCTCTCATTCATCATCTGCACGGCTCTGCCCTGGTTTGATGTCCTGCTCAGCTCTGCTTCTCAAGCCTAAAACCCATCCGATTTGACCGTTCTGCTGTGGATTTCACTCTTTATTTGCTCGGATTAGTTCTCCACACTCTGGGCTCTCTGCTCAGTTCAGCTACGGTTCCCTTGCTACTCTGCACAGCCAGCAACCTGCCTGGTTTTCCACACATTTAGACCTGACTTGTTCAGCCCTGTAATAATTATTCATCTTTTATCTAGCTATAATCTGCTATATATTTTTTTGAATCTATCAATCATATGTAGCTAGCTGTGTGAACAATATGTTTTACCAGGAAACCAGGTGAATGTTTAGTGCAACATTTTCCACTGACTTTTTTGGGGATCAAAATGACTCAGTCAGCAGTTGTAGGTATAAGTATCTGTATTTTTTATTCTTTTTAATCCCACACACCCCAAAATTCACTATATGATTAATAAACCCATTCTAGGAAAAGTCATGAAATATGAGATGATGGCATTTTATTTTAACAGTGTTTAAAGAAAGTTGGGCAGAGAAACCAGAGGAGAACTGCTTCTGCAACTCTTCTAGAGTTAGGCATGCTACGTACTGCACCTTTAAAACTCTTCTCTTGGTTTAAATACAGCCCCATTAGTCTATAATGATATCCCAGGAATAATTTGACTTTTTAAATGCATAGTAATTATGTAAATGAAGCACCTGAATTTCTACAAAGAAACCGCGAGTGATTGTCATGTCTTAATGGATCTTTACACGGCAAATGTAACAGTATGGATTGCTTGTTTGTGCCAAGATGCATGCTACCCACTCAAACATCCTGTTCTTTTCATTTTGAGCTCTCAGCCAGCTGAATACGCGAGAGACGAGGCAACATGCTCATAGGACTTGCAAAATACGCTGAGATGCTGGTGATAATTTTTATCACGTGTATCAGTTAAGATGTGAAAAGGTTTGAAAACGCCCCCTGAGCTTGCTGTCGTAAAGAATTCCTGTGGCCAGAGGGAGTGAATATTTGCTGTCATAATGAATCATACAAAAGCAACTAATATCAGCAACATTACTGACACAAAGCAGTGGAATAAGCTGTAAATTACTCATCCTCTCATAGCCATTTAAATCATTTCTGGTGATTATGATCAGGATTTTTATATTTAAGTGAACCCAAGGCTGCATAATGTCAATACACAGTTCTGAATGGCCTGCCAGCCTCCACCAGGGCAAAAATGTCCAAGTGTAATACAGTATACAGTACAGTATGCTGTGGAGGCATCAGGCAGACAGTTTGAGAAGGGCAACAAGGGCACTTTGCTGGGAAAACAAAGCTGTTCAATTAAGAAAATAAACTCACATAAATCTTTCATCTGTGAGCGGTCTGCTGAAATAGAGGGTTATGGAGAAATATCAAGTTTGAATTTATCATTTGACTTATGGCATCTGAGGCACACTTCTTCCACGGTCTATTAAATGCAGCTCACTGAAACGATGAAAATGAATAGTGCAGCCTAAAGCCTGACAGAGAGGACATATGGCTCCCAAGTAAAAATATGGCGTTCACGTTAGAAAGTGGCATCATATACTTAGCACAGTGAACACAGACTTTAGAAGTCGAATCAATCAAATCAATTAAATCTGATCAACCAAAAGCCAGACTGAAAACGTTATGAATCTTAAATAACCACACATTCAGCTGGTACACGCAGACTTCAGCTGTATTATGCTTGAACTGCAGTTTCTGCTCCTATCAGCAAGATGTATCCATGCTGTCACTTCTTAAATTGAATGTCTGCAGCTCAGAGCACCTCGAACAAACCCGTCTTATATGCGAGCGTTAAGGTTTTTTTCTCCGGCTCAGATTTCAGGTGATGTGTGTCGTAGTGAAACTGTTTTGACAGTGACTGGAGTGCAAGACTTTTTCCATCAATGCACCACAATGCCTCTTATGACCTTCTCATACTTTGGCCTTGCAACCTTCACTTTTTACAAATGTTTTGTGTNGGTCAGCTGTGACTGCTTGATGATGAGCCAGGTGTATTTTAAACATCTGTTGGATTTAAAACTTATTTTCTTGAAATCTAAAACATTTTTAACCTTTCTTATGGTTTGTATTTTCCAGCAACAGCCACTGAGGGTGCTTAACCCCGCCCACGGGGGGCCACAAGCCAGACCCAAGTAAATGGGGAGGGTTGCGTCAGGAAGGACATCTGGTGTAAAATCTTTATTCAATCAAATATGCTTCGTGAAGAATGAGATTTCCATACCGGATCAGATGAGGCCCGGGTTAACAACAACCGCCGCCGCTGCTGCCAGCAGGGCACCAGTGGAGACTGTGTTACTGTTTGCTGAAGACGAGGGGAAAGGGGTGGGGGTGTGTTTGACGGTGGCAAGAGAAAAGAAAAAGTAGACAAAGGATATTGAAGATGGAATTAGCAGGGAAGAAAAAAAGAAGAGGACAGGGACAATTCATGGATGTAGGGAAGGAGGACGTGTGGAGGGGTTGGTGTGACAGAAGAGAATGCTAGGGCTAGGATGAGATGGAGGCAGATGATCTGATGTGGCGACCCCTAAAGGGAGCGACCGAAAGAAGACATGGAAGCAGCAGAAGAAGCCATTCAGTGTGCTTCTATATGCAGTATATAGTAGCTCTGATTGCTACTGGTGGAGTGCCCTATTCCCACTATAGATTCAAATTGTCAAAGAACTCACAGAGAATAACGAAGCAAGTAAAGCAGCATTATTTTATCTCACTGAGATCAGCTTAATAGTTACAGTTCACTTTACTTTCTTCAGGCCACATCAGAGCTATATTAAAGGGAGACCTCATCACTTTCACACATCAAAGTGTGTTTGCTGGTCTTGGGGAGTTGCATAAAGGCTTGAGTGGCTCCAGAGGGAGCTGCATTAAATCTGATAAATGTCGGTTAGAACTGAAGACTACAAGTTGGAAATGAATAAAAATCTGGTGGTGCGGACATATAGTCAGCTTATATCTCTACGGCTGGCTGCTCATCTTTGCTTAAAGCCAGATGCTTTAATGCACATCACCTGCTTGGCACACGCATTGAACCGAACCATAAAGTTGCATCGTGGGTAATATAGATAGCAGGTTTTGGCAAGAAAGAAGAATGTGTTGCATGCAAAAAGGGATCGACTTTGATCTTATTCTTAACTGTCCATAATGTGCTTGACAATATAATGATATGTTCTCAGCTGGCTGTGTTAAAATGGTGGCGCACACATGCTACTGCTAATGCAAACTGAACATTTCCTCTTGCTGCTGCTTCAGATTAAAAGCATTCAACTGGCAAAACACAGAGCAGGCTTTTAATGATTTATCAATAATGCGCCTGCAAAGCAAAACAATAGGAGTTTGTTCTACTAGGCTATAAACCGATACAGCTGTTGCTCCTCTGCTGCATTTCTGCCAAAGGAGTGTTTGCTGTAGTGTAAAATCTCGCCTGCTGTGATCACACTAAGAACAGGTGTCACCATTACAATTTGATATTACTGGAAGCTTTAATTTTATTTTATTCAATGACAAATGTGATTTTGCGATCCCAAAATGCGCAATGCAACACTCTAGCAAGTGCCTGTAATCTAACAGTTATATGGCCTATGGAAAAAAAAAAGGAACATGCATGACACAATTGCACACCCTTGGCAAACCGTATTATACCAAATCATTACTTTTATTGAGAACTTGGAAGAATACAAGACTTTCAAATTCTCGCTTTCCTAGAAACCTTTTGTCACCAGCTGCATTCATTCATTCTTGTGTTTTAAACTATTTCTCCTTGAGTACCTTGAAGCATTTATATTTTTTAACAGATTTTTTTTTTCCTTGGTCCATTTCTTTTTTATTGAGAGAAGTTGAAATGTCCATTATCAACCAAGACCTAACATTGACCAAAAACTGTGACGGCATATATATATATATAAACTTCATGGCTTTATAGTGCAGTGTTAAACTGGAATCTTCCTACTGTAGATTTAAAACATTTCATAAAAAAGCTGTTCAATTAAATCACTGTTTTTCTTGATCTTGACATCAAGGCGTCTGTCACGCAAGTAGAAATTTCTGATGCAACATAATGGTACAGCAGGCCAACCTGTAATGTGCTCTCTGACGTGCTAAAAAACACCACGCCCTGTGAATGTGACCCTTCTTCTTTTTATCGACTGCCATAAATGCATGCCCAATGTATTAACTTTGTTGCGCCTCAAGAGGAGCCTTGCTAATGCCCACTGTAATGTTGCATACAGGCAGGATTACAAGACAATGCTGTTTTTTTGTTAACCATCCCCCCATATAGGCTTACATCTGCAACTAATGCAGAAGGCTGTGTTGCTAAATGGATTGCTAAAAATGTGTACCAATTAGGCAGCATAAATGCAACCTATGTGTGGCATGATGTTTGGTTACTGGCTATTTTGCCAAGAATGCAGCACTTGCACTTCTTTTGTGTCTCGTTTTTTTTCTTTTTTTCTTTTGAACCACTTTTTCAGTCTCCTGTTCTGCTTTGCTGCAGATCTAGAGCAGGCCTCTCATTTCTGCTTTTACACTCCATCCGCCATCAGCCACCCCCAAAATGACCCGTACAATCAAAATAAATCGAACAGCAGTGGTGGTGATTGTTGTATCATCATTTACAAAATTAACAAGCAAAATCTGAACATGCATGCATCCACTAGGAGAGAACCTCTGTTGCTTAAGTTTATTTTTATTGACTGTGCATGTGTGTGTGTGCAAGTGTTTGATTGTGCATGTGTTTTCAAGCTTGCCTCACTATGATCCTTGAAGGTAATGTAATATGTGACCTGGAGAAAACTGAGCCCTCTTCAGCAAACCTTCTGATGTCCCTTTGTTTTCCCTTTCCGCAGCTCTCGAAAACAAAAAAATAAACCATGCTATACGAATGCATTGATCCAAGGACGGCATGCTTTCTGTTTTATTCAATCTTTAAATTTTGAATTGCGCCCAAAGGTATCATCATTGAAAGAAGCTCCCTAAACCATTTCCTCCACTTGAGACATCTCTCTGGAAGCATTAGCTGCTCTTTGCCTTGCCACAGCCAGACAGTTCTTGCACTAACATGGAGGCCCTGGAGAACTAAGTGCAGCATATTTTTTACTGAGTGTGTTGAACATGCGGGTGTGTTGAGAGGATGATGGGGGGTCAGCTGGTGCAATCTTTCTTGCATTCCAGTTGAGAGCATATAAGGTCTTTGGCACTGGGGGTCATGGCTAGCTCTCTTGTGGCCTAGTGGTTAGACAGTGAGTTCAGCAAATCCCAGCATAAAACCTGATTTGAAACACTGTATTTAAGGAGCATTTCCAAAAGTAGTTGAGAGTGATGGAATATGACCTATGGACGAATGGAAGATACAGTAGCAAGCATGTTACATAATATGCTTCAAGTTGGGATTTGGTTTCCCCTGGTGCAAGAAAAGCTTCAGTTACATGGTGTTAACATTCTTAAAAAGGCCCTGTTCAATAGCTAATGGACTCACGTAGGGTATTTTGTTTAACACGTGGAAATATTTTATTTAGACACATACCAGATACCGCTGCTAAACTGCATAAACCAAACTGAAAGAATGAAAAATCTATGCTGAATTATGAATTTATTATTTTGGAGTAAATTCATTTTGAGTCTCAATGCTTTTTCATTATGTTACATGAAGTGAAGGTGAAGGCCAAATGAAATTAAAAAAAAAAACAACTCTCAAAGACCAACTGAGCCATGAGCAGTGTCTTGAACTTATTAGAAGAAGAATGAATGATTTTGTAGAGGGATTAAGGTGGATACTTTAAAGGCACATCACTGATTACATGAATTTGTGCTGGGTTTAATGTGAAAAACGGATTAATCTGCCAAATCTTTTCTTAATTTGTATTTTTTCTAATTAAGTGTCAACAAAACCCACAGATCAAACTTAAACTGATGTGAAAAAGAGAAAATCAGCAAATTTCCCAATTGGAAAAGCTGGAATGTGTGGTACTTTTGCTAAAAATGATTTTAAAGCCAATTCAATAAACACATATTTTGTGTCGTGGTTGTGGGCAGCTGTGGCTCAGAAGGTTGGGTGAATGTGAGTGTGGCTTTTGGCATGCCACTCGATCTCCCATACTGTTAGAAAATAATTATCTTTTAATTGAGTAAAACAGAATGGAATAAAAACCTTTACAACCTCGTGCCTCACTACTAACTCAACGATTATTCCCTGATTTGCCTATTTTGCTATCCTATCACCTGCTTGTCACAAACACACTCTGTGCCTGACATGTTATGAACATTAACTCGTTTAATGTAACAATAAATGCAATAATGCGTTTTGGATGATAGATGTAAGGCATTGCAGCAGGGTAGGTGGCCCATAAATAGAAAATAGCCCAGGGGCGTCCAGAAGTCTTTGGCCAGCCTTGACACACATGATCACGCACATGCACACACTCAGGCTCATACACACAAACACATACAGAGACGCATTTGTGTTACATCAAAGCAAACAAGAAACAAAACAAACTATGGTTTAGGTGTTACAATAAAGGAGTTTGTGACTGATAATGAATTCTGTGGTCATTATGCTTTTTTTAAAGGCTTAGGACACTCTGATAGTTCTTACATGACTTACTACAGTAAACAATACACCAACAAATGCTACCCAAAATCCAGATATGCATTCTACATATTGCATTATAGTATTGCAGACATGACTAGTAAATCATAAGTGCTGTCTGCATCATTTATGTTGCACTAAATTGAATTTCTTGCTCTGAAGCACATCCTTCATAATACCCACAGTACAAAATCTATAATAGAGGTAATTGAAAATTTATCAGCGACTTCTTAGAAGTGTTTTTTTTTATAAGCTTGTTTGATCACAGGCTGTGCTGTCCTTGCAAAAGCCTGGTCGAGAATGATATGGCCATAATAGCACAGATGTAATTCATCACATTTTTAGCCCTTTTGCTATGACAAAACTGCTGCTGTGAAAAAGACACTGCAAATCCATCGGGTCTCTTTTTATAGGACATAAAAGCAAGTCCTAGGACAGAAATTTCAAAGTAAGATATAAAAGGGAGCAATGAATCTGGTGTCAGCGCTTTGAAGGAGCCTGTTTAAGGAGTGTAACCAATTTGATGCAGATTGTTGAAGATAGGTCAATACTTTATATCCCTCCACAAAGCCCCAGTTATATTGTAGCTTTAAAAAAAAAAAAAAGCCAACACAGAAGATTATCAAGACAGGTTTGAAATGAAATCCAGATTATTCTCTTCAATTTAAAGCATTCCTCACTCTTAACTACGTTTACAAAGTATAATCACTGTACAGCTGTCGTGCCATGATATTGTACTAATTACAGCGCACTGTATCAATCACCTTTGCCACAAGGGAAAATTCATAACAATGAGTGCATTATGCTACTCAAAAACAAACAAGAACATCACAGAGAAAGATAAGGAGATTTGCAACGATGATTCATCGTGCTGTTGATCCGTATTTGTAATGTACCAAACACAGTTCCACAGATGCAGTAGCATCTTGAACAGCAGCATGGGGAGAGGGCAAACACTACTGATACCGATGGACAGATAAAGCTAGTTAATGACGCACAGAGGTTTGCAGCACATCCATAGTTGGTGAAAGAGCCATCATCCTACTGTGTGTTACAAAAAAGCCACCAAGAAAAAAAAAAAATCAACAACAGAAACCCTTCTGCTTCTAAAATGGCAACGCTACCAATACTGTCAGATAGCGGTGACATTTTATGTGATATCTAGTTCTTATTATTCCTGACCCTTGACACTCTTATCTGAGTAAAGTGACGCCTCAGTGATCCAGCAAAGTGCAAATCTTGGAGGGAAATGTCTTACCATGGCCCCCTCTGGTAAGAAAAGGCATCCTGTTGATAGCAATAGGAACTGTACCATGCTTATTATGGAAGTGATGGACATGGTGTGTGGTACTGAGACTTGAAGACACACGTGCTGTTCCAGTCTGGATGGGGAGTATAGTAAGCAAGGTGAACCAGAAGGCAAATCTTGAACAATAACTTAGGCCCATGCCGAGGCTAAACTGTGACCAGCTGCTCCGCTGTCCAAGCACAGAGGTGGCTGCAAAGAGTCTACCCATGTATATTAGATCCACATGGGCCCAGGACAGAAAACTTGGCCAGGCTTTGGCCTCTGACAGTCCAACTTGAAGACAACAGGGCATCTCACTAACAATCTGGGCCCATTTCTTTCATACTCCCTTAGGTTGATTTGGGAGATCTAGATTATGGAAAAGTATCCTCCGGATTTGTGAAAAATATCTAAAATGGATATAAAAAAAAGGAGTCAAAATCCAGTTGCGTTTGTGGAAGAAACCGTAGAGCAACTAACCTATCTATTCTCACTTAACATAGTGCCATGCCAAGAAGTCTTCTGCACAGAAAAGCTAGTTTTATAATCTTACTAAAAACCATCCTGAAGCACATTCTTCCAAAAGTGAGCTAGGTGCATCCAAAATACAGAGAAAATACACATCCAAATAAAGAATGGAGACGAATCCAGCTGTAATTTCAAACAGGCATGTTGCTCAACCATGATATTTAGGCATGAGAAGTGCCAGGAAAGCGATTGATGTGATAGGAATTCTGATAAGAGTCTCCATCGCCCACAGGTAGAGCTTGGGGGCAGCTGAGCCTGCCCACTAAGAAGAGTGCCCCTCCACCGCAGCAGAAGACATAACACGCTTCCGTGAGAAACTGGATCATTTCATTAAGCAAAAATCACGAGCGGATAAAAATAGGTGGAGATGCAGCGATGAAGGTTGATGCAGGAACCAGTGCTTTTGTTCCCCTTTAGCCAGGGAATGGGAAGAGAACAGAGACAGGGAGGGGGGAGGAAGAGAGCGAGAAAGAGCGAGAGAGCGAGAGAAAGAGAGAGAGAGAGCGAGAGACAGGGAGCAGTATCTGCAGCAGCGCGGTAAAGGAGAAAATCCAGAAAATAAATAAATAATTTCTCAGCAGCTCCTCATTCAGTCTCTCACAGGCGCAGCAAATCCAGCGAACGGCACCCTCTGGTGTGGCAGAGATCTACCAGAATGCAGCTGAGTGTTTCTGTTTCAACTGAACGTATGATCCTTCTCTCACGCTCCACCTGATCAGTCTCATGCAGTAGCGAGTACTGCTGCATTCCCCTCACTGCTGCTCCTTTTTTCCCCCCTTTATCTTCTCATGTTACGTTGTCCAGATCCGCTGTACTGCCTCTGACGGAGGACGGTTAACGTGACAGCTGCATGTGCCTGTCTCTGAAGGAGAGCAGGTGATTCTTCTCAGATCAGATGGCTCAGATGGCAGAGACTGAGATGTAGCCTTAGACTGCTGCAGCAAAAAATTATGCTAATTAAAAAGCACCGTCGTGTAATAATGAATCCCGGATGGGTAAAATTCCAGCACAGTCTGGACCCCAGCAAAAAAATAAAATAAATAGCCTTGCCTTGGAGTTGTGGTCTAATGAATGCAAGATAAAGGAGCTCTTCTGAAAGCATACTGTAGTCAGAGGCTCTGATCCAGTGAGGCACAGCATGTGCCTCTGTGTGTGTTTGTGTGTGTGTCTGAGAAAGAGAGTCTGTGAGCAAAAGAGTGAGGAGGGGGGTGGCGAGGGTGGGTGAACGATAGCAGGAGGGAGGGAGACACAGGAAGAGACAGCAAAAGAGAAAACAGGCAGCCACGGCGCAAGCACACAGGGAAATAGTGAGGCAAGTAAATGGGTTGTGTGAATAAATACATGCTACAGATTCACAGCGCTCCGGCTTGCAGGTCCTGGCAGTAACACGTAGGAATCATACTGCAGAGGAGGAGCCTGATTTAGGTGAGCTGTCAGAGCTGTTACAGAATGAACACAAGGGTACTGGTATGGACGTGCGTCTAACATAAAGACTCCAGAGCTACAACAGGCATGAATGATAGAAACACAAATACCTGTCAAAGCACTGCAGCTCGCTACCCTACACTAAGCAAGTTACAGGCGGTGGTATGTAATCCATTTTTATCAAATCAATAGCTTGCATCAAAATTCAATCTCAAAACTCTCTTTTCCCAGGATTGCTCTTCCAAACCTCTGCTGTTTTTGCACTCCAAATCAATTCAGTCTAAGCCCTCTGCCTGTTTTCACCTCATATCTGTATACGAGGCAGCCCTATGTTAAAAGAGCCGGGTATCTCTGTGCTCTCATGCTGCTTAACCATGCAGAACTTATTCCAGGCTATGACTGATCTGAGTTTCTGGGCTGCTCAGGTTTTGAATTGATGAATTGGACTATATTGACACTTGAGAGGATGGCACACATTATCAGAAAGGGAGAGACAAAGTGAGGAGGGATGGGAGGGGGGTGAGGATGGAGTCAAATAGGAGAAACCGAGAGAAAGAGATTGCAGGAGAAGTGACGGGAGACTGCAGCTATATCAGCTAAATCACGGTCGATATAGATATCAGCTGGGATTGCCTAGTCGGTTGAAAGGACACGCATGGTAACAGGAGGACAGAGGCAAGCCATGCAGCACCACCTCTCATGGTGACAAGAAGTCGACGCAGGCCATTACTCAAGCAGGGGAGGGGGTGGGGCATGTGGGGGAGTGAGGCTGGTCGAACAAAAAAGAACACAGGAGGGATGAGTGCACAGCACTCTGGAATGGCAAGTGCCCAAGCAGCATGTAGACATTTATCTGCTGCTATTATAAACACAAATAAATTGGAAGATGCTGTGGATTTTTTTTTTTTTTCACATCTGTCCAATTTGAGTCAGAAGGAGATTTAATTCCTTTATGTGTATCCTCTTCTATACGTTTCTCCATAAATCTTCACACTGGGAAGCACATGCCAGCTTAATCAAACAGAGAACAGTGATAATGCCGAGCACAGCCCCAGCCATAACATGTAGATGCATTTTACAGTAATAACTATTTGGTGTGGAAACGCACTGACAAGCACAGAGAATAATCCTCTGATGACGCCAGCAGAAAAGTCAATTTTGTTTCCACTGTCAAAGCGGTTCAGCCATTTTCAGTTTTGCGCAGCCAAAAATACGGGCAGTCATAACAAATAATTTCTGCAAGAAATTCTCTCTGACACACAATTCAAGTAAAACCAGTATTTAATTTCCAGTAGGCAGTGATGATATTTCAGTGTCTACACAGAAGGGCTTACATGAATTAGTCTGCGTGCTTGAAGGTTGCTTAATGCCATAAAAGTGATACTATCTGGACAGCACAAAGGAGAAGGATGCACGACTGTAACCTGGTGTTGTTCTTGGTTATTTTACAACCTGAGCATCACACATAACGCTTAATATTAACACACAAGTTAAGCAGACTTTAAAGGATATACACGATGCTGAGCTCGATCCTCAGATGAAATCTGACTTTTCGTGGATTTTAAAAGCAGAGCGCTGTCCTAAATTATCTGTGATTTCTGTAATCCACACCAAGCAATCTTTCATTTGCATCTTTAAAAAAAAAATCCTATAGATTTAAAAAAAAAAAATCCTTTTACACTTATTGAGCTTTGGTAGAGCTCTGTGCATTTACATAATCACATTATTTATGCACATATGGAATAATATATAGAACATATACCGTGAACAGATGCGTCATTGCAGAAAAAGATCACGTAGAGAGGGTTTTCTTTTCCCCCCACAAACTTGCAAATGACATGATGCGAGAAGACGTGTATAGCATTTTAAAGACTTAAGAAACCTAAATGTGCATGTTTGTTCTCAGGAGGATTTGTGAGAGACGAGTTTTCGCAGACATCCAGTCTCGCCCCAGGGGGTAAAGTAGCAGGATTAATCATAGCACTTTCAGATTAATTACTCATAATGCGAGCAACCTCTGAAAGGCATGGCCTGCAGTTGTGATGTTTGGTTGATTTCATTAGTCTCAAAGCGACAACACCTAAAATAAGTCTGGCGTAGACGGTGCAAGGAAAAGAAGAAAAAGTAAGAAACATGAAGGCACTGCCATGCACAATGGTTCCACCGACAGATATCAGAATTCGTACTCATTCACGCTGATATTGATGCTCTGATGCTTAAAAAAAATCAAAGTTAAAGCTATAATTCTGCTGTCTAAGGGGGGGTGGGGCGCTCTGGAAGTGCAACTTTAAATACATAATTTCCTGGTCAAAATGCACACCTTGATTAAATGTGATATTTCACTTTTTTAAGCAACTCTAGTGTCTTGGCAGACATTGTGCAGTCTCTTTGAAAAGAGTGCATGTGACAGTAGGCTGCATATTGCTGGCTGCACATGGTGCTGGCAAAAATAGATTCCATTTGCTTGTTTAGCTGAGCTTACTAGCCTCAGCATGTCTCCTGGAAAGGAAGAGCAGCAGTGCCGCTTACAATGCGGACAAATTACAATATCCTAAATAACCAAAATTTCAAAATGTTGGGCTCTGGATTAGGAAATGGAAGAGAAAAAAAAAAGAGTGAAAGAGGACTGCTTGAAGTAATTTCCTCCCTTTATTCCACAGTTTAAAGTAAAATAAAATTAGAATAAAATTAGAAATTGCACATGCAATTTTTACTTGGCTGAGGTGTATTTCCTGGTTAATCACCTTATTTTGATGATGAGGATGAAAAACATCAGCAGCATCGCTGGCCATGCTGGAAGTTCTTTGTGCTGATCTACTTGTCTTGCTCATTATAGAAAGCACAAGCAGCTGTTATAACTCTAGTGTGTGCAGTGTCCACTTGATGATTCAGGCACTTTCTGATATCTTCAAAATGTCAACAATGGCAGTATTCAGACACCAACTGTTGGGGGGAGGGGCACCAGACAGCCAAATGCTCATCAGTTTTTCATATTTAAGATGAAGCACAACTGCAATCTATTATAAACAAAACATAGCAATAGATAGAGTTTTGCCTGAAAAAAATAATTATGTTCCTCCGTCCTTCCATCTTGTTGTGATTTGCACCTTCCCTGTCTGTGTGCGATCCCCTCTCACATACAGGTCTGTAATCCAGGTTTGAATGTAATCCAGGTGTAACAATACACTAACAGGAGCTGGGGTTGTTGCTTAAAATTGTACTTAGGAGTTTTCTCTTCTGAGAATTACACATTTCACAGTCCCCATGTGAGCTCTGTGACAGACTTGTGACCTGTCCAGGGTGTACCCCGCCTTTCGCCT
The DNA here is from genome assembly GCA_030220045.1 of Australoheros facetus. Lineage (NCBI taxonomy): Eukaryota > Metazoa > Chordata > Actinopteri > Cichliformes > Cichlidae > Australoheros > Australoheros facetus. The sequence goes on from JASGAU010341024.1 coordinate 14,402, forward strand.
TATAGCAGCTGGGATAGGCTCCAGCACCCCATGAGAGATGGATGGGCACTTCCAATGTGTTTATACACCATTACTGCATGTCATTAAATTGTCTTCTCTTGCACATAGTGTGTGTGTCTCCCTAAGCTCTGCTGGAAGTTTCTTTCTGTAAAAAGGGAGTTTTTCCTCCCCGCTGTTGCCAAGTGAGGCTCATAGGGACTGTCTGATTGCTCTATTATTATTTGAGGTGACTGTTGTTGTCAATTGGTGCTATATAAGAAAAATGTAACTGAACTGGATTGAAACTAGAGGAACAGGTTCAACATGAATATCACAAAAAGGGAGAAATTTGTGCACATTTATGCACATAGAACAGTAGTAACTTTATTAATTTTTTCTACCAATTATTTCTGACACAGACACAATATCGATCAGAAACCCCCAATCGTTTTTTCTTTTTCACCTGAGACAGCTGACCTGTCACACAGTCACAGTTTTAAAGGTCATTCATTAGTTCTTCATTTTGAATCCTTACCGTCAGTACAGCTGCTGAAGCATTCTTATATAATAAATTAGCTATTCTAAATTAGTTTCCCCTTAATAACCTCTGGTGGTGGATATATCTATCCATCCAGTAGGGGGCACTAAATTCTAATCTAGCCACATAAAGGCTAATACAGCTGGTATTGAGTCCATAGATGAACTACAGGTATCTAGTTTTACAAGCCATTCTCCCAATATAGCCCCAAAGTATATAATGTGTGGAATTAAACTGAGCATATAGAATTAAACTTGAAAAATACAGAATGAAGGTTGAAATATGTGGAAGGAACACCCACATAAAGGAAATTAAAGCTGAAGATTTATGCCCACATCACGTGTTTCACGTTCCACCTGTGGTGTTATTTTAGCCAATATTCCGAAGAGAAGTTTTCTTAAGAGTGACACCTAATGTTCCCCCAGCAACACAAAAGATCCTCACTTACATCACAGTATCAACGTAAATAAGTGAAGGTAATTTCCAGAAGACAATATACACTCACTGGCCACTTTGTTAGGTACGGCTGTTTAACTGTACATTAACACAAAAATCGACCAATCACATATCAGCAACTCAATGCATTTAGGCATGTAGACATCGTCATGATGACCTGCTGAAGTTCTGCTGAAGACCTGCTGACCATCAGAATGAGGAAGAAAGGTGATTTAAATGCCTTTGTTGTTGGTGCAATATGGGCTGGTCTGAGTACTTCAGAAATTGCTGCTCTACTGGGATTTTCCTGCACAACCATCTTTAAGGTTTACAGAGCAGGATCTAAAAAAGAGACAATTACAGTGAGCAGGAGTTCTCTAGGTGAAAATATCTTGTTGATGCCAGAAGTCAGAGAAGAATGGCCAGGCTGCCTTGAGCTGACAGGAAGTCAACAGTAACTCAAATAATCAACCAACGTATGTAGAAGATCATCTCCAAACAAAAAAACACTGGTGGGGCTGCAACAGCAGAAGATCACAGTGGGTGCCACTCCAGTCAGCTAAGAACAGGAAACTGTGGCTACTATTCACCAAAACTGGACAACAGGAGATTGGAAATGTTACATGGCCTGACAAGTCTTGATTTCTGCTGTGACACTAGGGACAAAATTTGGTGTAAACTACATGAAAGCATCCTGGCTTGTATCAACAGTTCAGGCTGCTACCGGTGCTGTAATGGTGTAGGGGATATTTTTCTTGGCTCACCTTGGGCCCCTCAGTACAAGCTGAGCCTCATTTAAGCACCATAGCCTACCTGAGTATTGTTGCTGATCATGTCCATCCTTTTATGACCACAGGATAGCACACCATGTCACAAAGCTCAAATCATCTCAAACTGGTTTCTTGAACATAGCAGTGAGTTCACTGCACTCAAACAGCCCCCACAGTCACCAGATCTCAATCCAACAGAACACCTTTGGGATGTGGTGGAATTAGAGATTCACATCACGGATGTGCAGCCAACAAATCTGCAGCAACTGTGTGATGCTATCATGTCAATATGGACTAAAATCCCAGAGGAACGTTCCCAGCACCTTGCTGAATCTGTGCCACAAAGAATTAAAACAGCTGTGGACGCAAAAGGGGGCTCAACCTGGTACTTGCCAGGTATACCTAACAAAGTGGACAATGAGTATTTACAAGTATTTATTTTCTTCTTTACATACTACATGATTAAAGAAGTTTATTATCACTCTGATTACACAATACTTAGAATGGAGGCACCATTACAAAAGCAACTTGAAAAATAATAAATAAAAACTGAGAGACAGCACATACCTCAATACTGTTGCCTTGGAGCATTACTGTCTTGTTATCCAGTTGTGCAACACAGAGGGAAAAAAACCCCAAAAACACTGAAACATTGTCTCTTTGTCACTTATGCCGGTGTTTTAACACTCAAACCTTTGGGCAGCTTCTGAAATCAATCCATCATTCACTCATTAACTACTGCCTAAGTAACAAACAGTAATTTACTCCCAAAGGAGAAGTAAACAAAGATTTTTCTGACATTTTGCATCATCAGTGACAGCTGTAGCGTTGCACAACTGTAATTTTCGCACCCATCAAATATGATTCATTGAATTGTGAGAAGAAAGCAGCGTCAGGCCATTAACACAAAAAAGAGGAATATGACAATCAAATCAAATCACAGAGGGTAAATGTAGCGCGATAGTTAGGAAAAAGTGAGTGAATTCAGACACAACCCTGTGATGTGTGTCAATATCCATTTGTTGCCCCCCTCCTTCATTTAAGCTCAGCACTTAACATTAATTAGCGCCATATTTCATGTGAGTGGCCACTAAGCGAGCGGAGGTGGCAGGAACCAAGAGGAGTGAATGCTTATGCTCCATTTATGCAAGGTTGCCAGAATGGCAAGAGCAAGAAAAACAATCATTATTCTGTGATTTCAGGCAACACTTTAAGATGCTTAGCTCTACTGCTAACACTGCATTCAGACCAGACACCTCTGATGTGTGCATGCATTTGCTGCAGTTTGTTAAGAACTCTACGGCTCTAACTGCAAATCTTGTATGAAAAACAAGAGCAGTCAGTTTAAACAGATAAAAAATACACTTTCAAATCTTTGGAAATAGTTGTGTGTTATTGTCATGTTCTTTTAGTGTGTGCTGCTTTTCACCAAGAGGCAGATACTGCTGGTATCGTCACTTTACACAAATACTTTTTAGTTGTGCCTAAAGATAAAAAGCTGTTCGCCTGCCCAATGCAGTTACTGTGAATCAATATTTAGAGAATTATATGACTTTGCAGCCTTGGCAGAGATACATGCTGCACATTTAACTTGTATTTTTGTCCTGCTCTAGCTTTTATCATAGTAAGTGTTTATTTAGTATGGGAAATGGGTTTAGAGAGCAAAGTCTGATCCCTGGTGAATTAACTCTGAGCAAGTCATCACGTTTAGGTGTACTGAATGTTACAGACACTTTTTTTTTTTTTTTTTTAAACAGGTGCAATAAAGACTTGTTAGATTCACATAATATTCTTTGTGTGATGTCTTGCATAGCATGCAGCATTTTTTTTCATATTCATTCGATAATCTGAAAGCCCCAGCAAAGTAAAACTAGACACCAATATTGGAGTAACACATTAAAAAGTAACCTATTAGACTACTTGGACTTTTTTTCTTGTAACAAGTGATGTGACACATTGTTTTTACAATGCACTTTGGTTACTTTTTCAAATGAGCAGTCCATTACTGTTAAAATGTTTACTGCATTTCTCCATTGCTATTTTCCCTATGTAACACGCATGCATGCACGCACGCACGCACAGAAAAGCGAAAAGAAAATGGTGACAAATTTGTACAGTTTTTGTTTCTCTCCTCTTCCTTGGCCGGTTGCTGTGTAGCCGTTTGTGGAAGGTTTCCAAACCTATGGTTGTGTTACTGTGCATGTGAAGCTCAGCTAGTGGGCCGGCACAAAGGACAGCCTTTATGTCATCAAAGTATTCACATTATTCGGAATTTGTGGGTGAAAAGGAAATCACAGTGAAATGCAAACTGTGCCTTGGTAACAGATAAGTGTCTGGGAGCTTTGAAGGACTCTAATTCACATTTTGAAGATGCGCCTTAAAGCTGAGTGTGTGTGAAGACCTTTTGAGGGGGAATATGATGTTGCTGCTATAGCTATGGAATAGCTATAATTTGAAGCTGTCACCCAGAGGGAAATTAATAACCTCACTGTTGGTTGATTGGTAGAGGAGATACTATTAATATCAAATGCAGTGACATACAGAGGTACAGTAACAGTACAATAGGATACATGCATGATGGACAATGTAACACATTCGCAAAGAATATCAAAGGGGTGGGGTTTTGTTGGTAATGCAAAAGTGCTCTAACCAGTTAATTTTTTTCAGTGGGTAACGTCTCACTCTAACTTACATCATCATGGCCCTTGGCCTTTTTGCCCAGTGTTTTGTGTTTTGTTCTTTTTATGTTCTGTTATTTCTGTTGTTGATTTGGAATAGTTATAGTTACTGTACTTCATTCCTGGTTTCCTTGGTCCTTGGTGTTTTTCCGCATCTTCAGTTTTCCTTCCCCAGTGTAGGTTTCCTTCAGTTTTATTTCCTGCCTTGGTTTATTTGGTTAACTCATGTTTTCAGCCATAATAAAAGCTCGCCTTTTGTTAATTTCTGGCCGCCTGCTTCTGAGCCTTGCGTTTAGGTTCGCACCCCACACACACGCCACACAGCGCAAACTGCGACATACATAACCAATTACTTATGTAAGTAATCTTTTAATGTAACTGGTTAGTTTTGAAATAACACTGCCCAGTGCTACAAAAGACCGTTTGTGAAGGGATCATGAGAGATCCCACATATTCAAAGTCGACCTTTAGTTTGATGTCAGCCACCCTCGTCTAATCTTTCGTGACTGTATCTGGCTCTGCCGCCATTGTGTTGGCAAAATCTGTCCACAGTCAGACGTATAAGCACCTGCCAAAGCACTCAAAACTGATTATGTGTCGCATCCCACTACAGTAGGTGTCAACAGCACAACATTTTGCCCTGATGACATGCACACAAACACAAAGGCACAGCCAATTTGGAGCAGCTGATAATCACATGAATCTTTTGTATGCTGTAAAAAAGAAAACATCCCTTTGTTTCTCAATTAAATATTAATTTGTAATCATGTATAGGAAAGATACAGGCCAATCCTTAGCAAACTGCAGCATTGCCATTAGTTTTTTCTTCTTAATGCGGAAATATTTAATGTGATTCTTCTTGCCAGATGCCTTATTACTTAACATTTCTAAAGTGTGCATCAAGTGTTTTTTTAAATAGACCAACTGATAATGGTCTTCACAATGGCTGAAAATGAAAAAAAAATGCATCTACTTTTTACTTTCTTTGAAGTGACCGATGGCACCATCAAATCCAAACTGCTATTTCTACAGTTCATTAACCTGACCTTGGAATAGGCCAGCTCAAATCACGAGCACTGCATCACTGCCCAAATAGCTGTGCTTATTGTGCACTGAAGACTGTACAGAAAATCAAATCAGGTCAGAAATGAATACATACATGTGTCATAAATGTGTCATTTGCATTACAATTGCATCTGAGGAAAAATGTATAAGGGACAGCAGCCTACTTCACTACCGGGAAGAATCTTAACAGATCTTTTTATTATTCATTGAACATGAGCAACGTGAAGGAGGAATCTATCAAAAATGAATTGGGAGCAGAGAAAAAAATTGTAAGGATTTTCTTTTGCTGAGCATGCAGAGACTCGTCTGTTGTTGAACAATGACCGGAGTTTGAGTCACGAATAAAGAGGAGGTAATGAAGACAAGGGGTAGATAGACAGCGATAAAATGACTGGAAATGGAGAAGTGTCTTTTTTTTTGAGTGAGATAATGAGACGCAGGTAAAGCAAGATCACAAATCCATTTGCATTTGTGTGTCAAATATAAAGCCTGGCAAAATGTATCCAATTCACACATGTACAGTACTGTTGTGGGAAGAAATACTTGGTTATTCCTTGGTTATTCCTCACTAAATTGCCTCATATTGTGTTTAGATAGCTGGATCTTTGCAAACTGTGCTATATAACCATGCTTTTGATTTGGACACGAGGATAGGGCTTGTTTTCCTAAAAATGACTTCATCACTGCCACGGGTGACTCTATAGAACTAGTTGCAGTTTATAAATATCTTGGTATCTGGCTCGACCCTACTTTGTCCTTCTCACACCATATTAAGAATTTACAATCCACGGTTAAAGCGAGACTTGGTTTTCTCTACCGAAATCGCACTTCCTTCACCATGGCTGCCAAACGTACCATCATTGAGAAAACCATACTACCTTTATTTGATTATGGTGACA